>JAXCGZ010010563.1:25000-26265 GCA_037179515.1 Halocaridina rubra | reverse complement strand
TTCATCTGATATTTTCAATAAGGCAGTTTCAGTTGATAATTTTGGCCTGAAACCGTGTTGACTTTTTGCAATAAGTTTATTTTTTTCAAGAAACTCACTTAACTGATTTGCAACAATCTTTTCAAGTATCTTTGATAAAATTGGTAGTAAAGAGATTGGTCTATAGTTAGAGACGTCGTCAGGATTTCCATTTTTAAAACCAGGAATTACATGGGGATTTTTCCATAAATCTGGGTAGACATTGGTAACTATGGAAGTATTGATTATTACCGTCAGATAATAAGCTATTACAAATAATGAATCTCTAATAAAACGAAAACAAATTCCATCTGATCCATATGCATTAGAGTCTTTCAGATTTTTTATTACTAAGATTACTGTATTACAATCTACTGTAGTAGGGTTAAAGACATCATTACTTCTATTGAATGCACTATGTTCTTGAACATTATTATTATTATTACTACCATCATCACTATTATCATTACCATTACTACCACCATCATTATTATTTACACCATTATCAACATTTCTATTATTATTACTACTACCATCATCATTATTATTACCACCATTACTATTATTGATTTCATTTATTATTTCTTTTTTTGTTTTTTCAAAGGTTTTTTTCCCCACTTCAGCGAAAAAATTATTGAACTCTTCTGCTTTAGCACTTACATCTACCTCATCGGGTATAATTGATATGTTACTACTTTTATTACAGTTATTGGAAAGCATGGTTTTAGCAATTTTCCATGTATCAGAGATATTGCCTTTAGCGTTTTGAAATTTATTTTTGTAATACTGTTTCTTACTGTTACTTAATGATGATTTTACTTGTTTCTTATGCTCTGTAAACTTTTCTCTTAAAGGGATATTATCTCTTTGTAGCTTTACTTCATTTTGTAGTTTGTCTCTTTCTTTCATAATGTTTTTTATGTCATCTGTTATCCAAGGAGCGGGGGGACGAAATATTTCTCTTGTCACGAGTGGTGCACATCGATCTATACATGATGATAAGACACTGGTTAAAATATTTACTTGTGTGTTGATATTATCGGTATATAGAATTTCATTTAATTTATGTACTTCATTCATAAGTAAACTACAAAGTAATTCTTGTGAATAATTTCTTAAGCATCTGAATGTTTTAAAGATTGGTTGTCTCTTTGGTTTGCGAATATTTAGGGACGTTACAATTTCCTCGTGGTCTGCTATAGGGCTTGGCATTACGTCACACTTGGTTATCATATGTTTGGAGTTTG
>JAXCGZ010010563.1:10000-20000 GCA_037179515.1 Halocaridina rubra | reverse complement strand
CTGAAAGAGACACTTAGAAAAATATAAGTTAATTATATTAAACTTGAAAATAATGGAGATATTTATATGGCATTTTAATGAGAATTGAATTTTGCTTAGATTAGTTTTAAAATCTTATCTATGAAAGAGAGAAATGCAGATTTAAAGGAGTTATTGTCTGTTTGTGCAAAAACTCAATTAGCAATTATTATTATTATTTTATTATTATTATTATTATTATTATTATTATTATTATTATTATTATTATTATACTACTACTACTACTACTACTACTACTACTACTACTACTACTACTACTACTACTACTCTACTACTACTACTAATTGTTTTCTTGTTTTGTCTCCATTTTTGCAGAGTCAATTGTATGGTCAGTATGGTGCTGCTGCAGCGGCCAACAAGGGCATAGGAACCCTTCAACCTCCCCATAACCTCATGTTTTTACCCCTCTTGGAAGGGTTGAGAGGGGGTTCTCATGCAGCACCTCCCGCACCCCCAGCTTTAGCACCTATTTCACCACCACATGAAGCGACTATCACCAAGCTTCCCCCTGTGTCTGTTTCAGCATCTGTAAGTTGTCATGAGGACTGTTTTGAGATTTTTTTTTCTCTTATAATGGGGGACTTTAAGTAATTTTCCCCCATTCTTTATACATTATGTTAAAGAGATAAGACTAATTTAAGATGATAATATTTTTGAGATTTGTTAATTACTCCATGCATTTTCCTTATCACTTTTTTCATATATATATATATATATATATATATATATATATATATATATATATATATATATATATATATATATATATATATATATATATATATATATATATTTAATTTTGTCTCTGTAGGTACCCGCTTGGATGTCCGCTTCAGCCCAGTTAGCACAGCTCTCTCAAAACTCAGCTCATAACACCCACACGCCCGCTCACACACCTACTCCATCCCATGAGCCCCACGAGGAAAAACCTTTGAATCTCACCAAGCCCAAAGAAGCCAGTCCTAAGCCCAGCGATTTGAGTGGGCTGTCTCCACCCAAAGGTCCTGGTCTTCCTCCTGCACTTGTTCCTCATTCTTTCTTACCTTACATGACACCTCCTTTCCCTGGTCTTCCAGATCACAAAGATCTCCTTGGCGGACTTGGACAGTCCTTGGGTCAAGGACTAGGTCAGGGTTTAGGTCAGACCTTAGGTCAAGGTCTTGGACAAGGTTTGGGTCAAGGATTAGGTCAAGGGTTGGGTTCATTGTCATCACCAACCATGGGTGGAGGTCTTCCTGGAAAACATTACCCTCCACCAGCCTTTCCTCCAATGTATCTTCCACCATCTTCCATACCAACCTCTCTTCCACCGCACCTCAACCCCATTGGGGGGTTAAGTCTCCCCAGTGCCACTCCTCTAACCTCTCTCACTTCCATGGGTGGAAATGTGGGTGGCATTACTTCAGTAACCACCTCGTCCTCGCACACCCAACAAGAGAAGCAGAAAGAAGAGGATTACGTTACCACTTGTCAGAGTGAGTAAAGTTCTGCAGATGCCATGTTAATTAATTTTATGTTAAAAGTTTTGAAAGGATTATGTAGAATAAAAGCCAATATCTGAATTATATGGTATATATTTTTTCTATGTGGTGACTACTATTTCTCTACTAATAATTTTTTTATCTTCTCTCATTCAAGCAGCGAAGATGTTTGGAGCAAAAATAATTCGACAGACACGCAAAGATGGTGACAGTAAACCTCATATCAAGCGCCCCATGAACGCTTTCATGGTTTGGGCCCGGGATGAACGACGCAAAATTCTGAAAGCTTGTCCTGATATGCACAATTCTTCCATCTCCAAAATTCTTGGTAGGTGTTACAAATTAAAATATTACTAGAATATTGGCAAAATGAAAGAGTGACAGAACAAGTATGTGATGACAGATGTGTAGAGCTAAAGTGCGAGAAAGACCCTATTTATATCTTTCATAGACGCTGATTGTTTTTGATCAGTATTATAGCTTAGGCCTAAGTATATTTAACTCATATTTTAATACTACCTTTATTGTTTTGTAGGATCCAGGTGGAAAGGCATGTCTAATTCAGAAAAACAGCCATATTATGAAGAGCAGTCACGTCTTTCAAAGCTTCATATGGAAAAGCACCCTGATTACCGTTACAGGCCTCGACCTAAACGGACTTGCATTGTTGATGGGAAGAAGATGCGAATTTCAGAGTACAAAGCTCTCATGCGCCAAAAGAGAGATGAAATGAGAACAATGTATTTCAGGGACAATGGTCTCTCTGACCTTGCAAAGTTACTCCCACCTGGAAGTGATCCCTTGAAAAGTGACTTCATGAAATCTAGCCTCTTCAAAGATGATCTACTGAAAAAGGATCTTCTGAGTGCCGATATGCTTGGTTTAGATGGTGACCCCAACAGTCGTGGAGATCTTCCAAATGTTATGACACCAACCTCAGAATTCAGCCTTGATGGATCAGGTTCACCCTCTCCTGGAGCTCCTGCATCCTCAACTTCAGACCTCGAAGATCACATGGATGAAGAATTTACATCTACAGATCTCATGGGACATGAGAATTCAAAGGAGAGCCAGCAACTGACCATAGATGAGCGGCTTGCGTGAAATTTTTTAGATGCTTTTCCATGTATTTCTAGTTTCAGTGGTCTGTGGCCCTCTGTGTCTCACAGTTCTCAAGTTGGCTCGTATGGTAGGCCTATGCCACCATTTTTTTTCCCAGTTCCTCCTTGTGCACTGTATGCACCCAACCCATATTAAAATGGATGTCATTTATTGAGAACCCAAGAGTTATCCTAATGAAGCAATATGATTCACATATATACCATGATAAACAAGATAATTCCACATTCTCCTTACTGATCTATATTTAATTCAAGTGAGTTGCCTCATTTAAAGCTAAAGCTTTTATTGGCACATACAAGTATACTAGAGGTAAATAAAGGTGAGAATTTTCTATCCAAGTGGATGTTATGAAGTTAATATAAACTAATCAGTACCTCACAAACCATTTGTGTGTGTTCACAAATTAATGGAATTTGCATTATCAGTGAGAAAATGTGTGGATTCAATAAGCAAGTGACAGTTAAATTCATTAGAAAATCACCTCATTAAACTTCTTTGTACAGAGAGTCGTGAGGGAGAAGTGTATAGTAAAGTCTTAAGGACTATGTGCCTGAATTTAATAGGCACTCTTCAGTGCACTTGTGTATGTATGTGTGACCACACTGGTATTACCTTGTCCCAGGAAATTGGGAATTACCTTCTTCATGGCTAAACTTTAGCATTAAGCTTGGTCATCTTATAAAGCAAAAAAAAAAATAGGAAGTTCATTTGGAGAAATTTTGAATGACGCTTAGAAAGACCCCAGTCTTTAGGATCCCATACCATATTAGTTAGGAATCCCATTATTTTTCCTTTTGACAAATACCTACTCCTTGGTTTCCTTCTGCATCAGTATTGTAAGGGATCATTAAAGGTATACATAGACTGACATTGTTTTGGGAATAATATTTCACTCAGTCTACATTGTGTTTGTGATGATCATATTTCTGGCTAATTCAGGTCCTCATATAAGAGCATTTTGTTCCTAATGGTTTTCTCCTATTATTGTAATGTTTTTGTATATAGTGCTGGGGAGGATTTTTAAGCCAGGTGGATCAAGTATTACTAGCAATTTTCACACTCAGTGTTTTCATTGGTAATAGGAGTGGCATCACCCACCAAACACCCAGAGGAGACCACAAGAATTTAGCTGCTTTTTTTTTATATATGATTACTAAGATTCAAAGTTGGAAAAAAAAGCTTTAACCATAATACGTCTCTCTGTACCTTAGTTTCTCCTGCACGTGCCAGGATGGGCGAAGATAGGACGGTATATTAAGTCATATCTAGAGATACTGTTTCTTATGTTTTAAATAGGAAGCTGTTCCTAAATGAGAAAAAAACCAAAGTACTGACCATTCTACTCGCCCCTTTTTGAATCTCTGCTTACATTTCAGTAGGATTTTTTCTTTTTTCCAACCAATACTGTTTAAGTATAATAGCAGACACTGAAGTGCTAACTTTTCCTGTCTGAGGAAAGGTTTCATTTGTTTCTTTATTTAGAATTCCATAAGCCTTATTTTAAATAGCTTTCTGACGTCAGGGCCAAATGCTTGTATATATTTAAATATGCGATCTGACGATTGATTGTTAGTGAGCGAACACTGACAACCATGAGGGATGCCTTGACGTCCTGATGACAAGGAGAGGAGATTGGTTACAGGAAGATGACGTGGCTGTTACTCGTTGGCCAACTCTACCTCCACGCATACCGGTGATTAGTCCTGTGGATTTCAACATGTTCCTTAGATTATTACTATTATTATCTGTATTGTGAATCAAACAGAATGCTCAATTATTCTGTTTTATGTACGAGTATATTCATGATTGAATAGCTAGTCAGATAATGTAAGCAAAACTTAAAAGAAAATATTTAAAAGTCTTTGAAGAACAAAATATAAGTAAGTTTTATTTTCTGGTTGTCATATAGAATTCACTGAAATGTTGAGTCCTGGGTACAGCTTATCAGAATCCAAACCAAGTCTCTTGTCTAACCAAAGTTTTTTTTTTCTTGCTAGCCTACCAATATGCCCAGACTGATATACTACTGAAAGAGTTTGTTACGATATTTGTTAGTTGGTCGGTCCACTTGTGGCCTACCTTATTTAGTATTATGAAGTGTGCACAAGACAAAAAGGCATCTGATATTTTATGATTTTGACCTTGCATTGAAAGCTTTGCATTGAAGAATAATGTTAGATTCTAACCAGCACAGTGTTAGATTAACTAAAAGAAAAGAGAATTGAGAATAGACACAAATTCTCTCTGCAACTCTAGCTGTATATATAAAAATTATCTAATGCAAGACTATCCCGAAGAGGGAAAATATTGGGCAGGATGTACAATTTTGGGTAGTATGATCTTCAGTTTGCTCTTCATCAGCCATTATTGATAAAACGCACAGTATTTTTTTTTTTTTGTCGTAGTAATCTAGAAAAACGTTACAAAAATGTTTGCCATACCTGGTTCAGTTTTTTAATATTTCTATATGAAGTTTTGCGTACACTTCAAAATGCTAAATAAATAAATAAAAAAATACAGTTGTATTCCTTTAGGAAATAATCACGAAAGTAATATAACTTTGTTATAATCCAAAGACGGTTCAAAGCTCTTTCGGATGCCTCCGGTATGGGCTTCAACTTGTAAATTTACTGTAGGAATTGCTATATAGATGTAATATATAAATATATATGTAATATGTGTTTCAAGTTGGGAAGGGAATTTATTTCTCATGGCAGTTTTACATATGTTTACGAGTTGACTTTGAACGAATGTTATTTCTCACGAGTTGACTTCGAGTGAATGTTTATTTTCACGAGTTGACCTTGAGCAATGTTTATTTCTTAAAAGAGTTGACTTGGAGCGAATGTTTACTTCTTACCAGTAAACTTGGAGCAAATCTTTATTTCTCACGAGCTGACTTGGGGCAGTGCTCATTTGTCACGAGTTGACTTGGTGTCAAGATTTATTTTTTACTAGTTGACTTGGAGCAGATGTTTATTTCTAACAAGTTGACTAGGAGCGAATGTTTATTTCTCACGAGTTGACTTGAATCAAACACTTTGTTCGAGATAACATGATTCTATATAATTTTTTCTCTCGAGTTGACTCAAATCTTACCTAATTTGGTATTATAATATGCACTTCACAATATTCTCCAGTTCTCACTTCTTTATTGTAATATTTTCGAGTTTATTATTATTATTATTATTATTATTATTATTATTATTATTCCCTCTGTTCGTTGCATTTTTAACTTGAAAAAACTTGAGAATTATGATTATTGAAACCATGTTGTTTATAAGGATTATTGGTCGAGTTAATAATTATTAATTTTATTATTATTGTTATTGCACAAATCTTGCATGTAGAATATCTCTCTCTCTCTCTCTCTCTCTCTCTCTCTCTCTCTCTCTCTCTCTCTCTCTCTCAATTATTGTTCCTCCTCTTCTATGTTAGAACAGTAGCTGTTAATGTTAACAATATGTTTGACACGCAGCATTTTAAGCTGTTAGTTTTATTATTATTATTATTATTATTATTATTATTATTATTATTATTATTATTATTATTATTATTTTTATTATTATAATTATTATTATTATCCCAGCTTTCATATGTATTTTGGCATTTCAGCATGGGGGAGTTAATTATAATTCTAATTTTCTCTCACGTCTTTTCGTTTATTGTATATTATCCATATTTATCCGATTATTGTTTTCTTTGACTGATTAAGACTTCGACCAATCAGAAGTATGCGATGAATCACGTGACCAGGTATCAAAGGAGCTGATTGGCTAATGCAGCATAAGACTTATTTTGGACAGTATAGTTATGTAGTTCGTCAAATTTTATATATTTATTTATTCAGTTTTGCTCAGCCATTTACGTTATTTTTTAATTATTTTTATTCTGTCTATCTTCACTGCATAATTAATTGAATAATGAATATAATTTTATTTCGTGATTATATTGGCCAATTTCACTTCTTCGTTACTAGAAAGCTTAATTAATACAATTTCAGCTATAATAATAATAATAATAATAATAATAATAATAATAATAATAATAATTTATTATTATTATTATTATTATTATTATTATTATTACTGTTATTATTATTATAATAATGATAATAATAATAATATTTTTTATTTTTTAATTTGCCACAATTGTACTTTTTTCATAATCTAGTCGTTCTATGAAAGGAATTGGGAAGGAGTTCTATAGAGGGAAGAAACTTGATTATTATCACTCCCTCTTCCCCCTTCCTTCTCTCTCCCTCCCTCTTCTCCGCTCCCTCCCATTTTCAGTATTTCATATTTCAATTAAAAGGTGACATTTTATTTGTTTTTGTCCCTCTAAACTTGCTCTTGTATAGCATCGGTTGAGTTCCATGACGTCATGGACTAAGAGGTAAGTGATTGGTTACTTTTTAGTGACGTCACATTATATGTAGTAGTATTATTGGTTGTCTCCATGACGTCACCTCATTGGCTCCTACTTGGTGACGTCATAAGCTACAGCTTATATACGTTAAAAATTTCTGAAGATAAAATTGAAAATAAATAAATAAAAAAAGGACCAAAATCTGGTGTTTTTGTTTGGTTTTGTGTTTGATGTTTTAGCTATTCTAATATTATAAGAAGAAAAAAAAACAACAACATTTGTCCATTTGTTATTTGTTGTGCGGGTTTTATAATAAATGCTACAAGTGAAAAGAATTATCCCATTTTGTCTAGTTTTATTTCATCCCATATATATATATATATATATATATATATATATATATATATATATATATATATATATATATATATATATATATATATATATATATATATATATATATATATAGTGAAATGTTTTCCTTGTTATATGTACCTAACAAAAGGTATTTCATATATTTTTGACTATGCATATTGATTAAGGAGTATATATACAGTACAAGGGAATACACTGTTATGTATATGTGGTATCACTCCCAGAATGGGCATCCGATACACCTCGGTCACAAATTAGGAACTTGGTAAGAAATAATCGAAAATTTTTGAACACAAAATTCGTTGTTCGATTAGGTTAGTCAAATCTAACCATATCTAACCTTACCTAACAATAGGCACTTGCTCTTTGTCTCGATCCCGGAAGTAGTACCTTAGTATAACTGTGATTAATCCAATTTTGACAGTGATAAGAATATATCAAGAGAATGTCTCGTTTGTTGTGGAGAAAAATGCTTTTAAGTGGTGACGATGCTGCTAGATTTAAGGAAATTTGCACTTGAGGAATTCTGAGCATTTTCAAGGGCAAAGGAATTTTTTCTAAAATTAAGAAAAATTTTAAAAAATTCTGACCTTTTTAAGGAATTTTTTTTCCTCGAGGATTTACTCTAGAAATTAAGGAAAAGGTAACTCATCAAGGGGAAAAATAGTGCATATCAATGAATTATTACTATTTGTAGTCTCCGTGGCAAAATGGTAGCGTCCACGATTCTGAGGCGGCAGGTCGATGGTTCGCGCCCCGTCACGGACTGGGGTTAGTAAAGTCATACCCTCAGGGTAACGATTACATCTGCCAAAACAAGTCCTTTGCAAGAAGGTAACCGTCCTAGCCCTAGTAGAAAAGGAAGTTTGTGAAGTAAAACCGAATCCAATGAATTATTACTATTTATAGCGATAAAATTAAGGAAAATGTAACCTGCCATCGAGGTAAAACTTTATACAAAATGGAATTTATATTACCAAGTACAAACTGACAGAATTACGAATAATTTTGAGATGTCTTCTAAAAACGAGGAAAGTCTAACACTATCAAAACAAAAACATATAAATTGAAAACAGAAAATTAACTGCTACAGTTTGGTAATTTTACCTTTGAGTTAGGGAAATTGTGATCCATTATGAAGGAAAAATACTTAACATTGCTAAAAATCTGGCTACACATTCCTGAAGCTTTTCTGGCTCAAGGTCATTCGACGTCAAGCAACCGTTGGGGGAGGATGTGTTAAATGTTCTTTTGCATTGGCCTAGTTATTGAAGACGCAGCTCTCGCAATCATTTATAAGTAAATATTACGTTCTATTTAATTCTTTTTCCCTATATATATATATATATATATATATATATATATATATATATATATATATATATATATATATATATATATATATATATATATATATATATATTATATTATATATCTTATGCATTATATATTGTTTGGAAACAGCAAAAATTGTTTGTATAATAACCGAGTAGTCAACAACGTTAAAAGGCTATTCATAATTACCCTCCGTTTAACCGCTTCTATATAATTACTATTTTTAAATCATATTTAATGAAGAATATGTGAATATCCGGGTATTTTTAACTGTTCATATTAGCTATTTTTCGTATAATCGTCAATTTTTATCGATCAATTATTTTTTCAGAAGACTTTATAAGGCTGAGGAACTTTTTTTTTTCCCCAAGATCTTAATTTCAATGACAAAGGATTTTTTTTTTTAAATTTATTTTTTGTATAGTTTTATTCTGCAGTTTCTTGTTAAAAAGTAAAATATATTTAAAGTAGAATAAATCAAAGGAAAAAAAACGATCATTTGAAGATGATTTTAGCTGGAAACGTCACCGTATATTTTTTCACATATTTTCGGACGTTATTAGAAGATACCGATCTATCTCCAATTTATTTTTTTCTATATAAATTTATGGTAATTTATTGAGCAAATTTAATTATTAACATTGTTTAATTTTGGTCTAGTCTGCTTTACATTTAAAAAAAAAAACTAATTTTGTAAACTAAACTAAACCGTCTACGGTTAATTTTTCAAATATTTTCGGACACATCACACGTTTTTGTTCGCTCAGGTCGACTTTTTTTTTTTTTACTGGATAAGTGAAATTGATCGATTAATAACGTATTTTAACGTTCGTTTTGCATGTAGTAAGAAGGCTCTGTATGATCGACAATATTATTATTTTTTTTTATCATATTTCAATATTTGTTTTATATATTAGAAATTAAAATATTTCTTGATCTTAATTTCGAATTTCTCTTTTAATAATAATAATAATCCAATTTTTAAAAATAAATTTATATATACGATTTATTCTTAACCGTTTCATATTTCTTCTATCGCCAATGAACGTGCGAAATTTCATTAAAAAAAAAATTCTAGATTTACTGTCAAACTACTTAAGTAATTGTTGTATCTCTGTTCTCTCTTTAATTTAGTATAAATATAAATAGTAATTAGATGCATATAGCTGTATATGTAGCACAAACAATTGATAATAAACTTATGTTCAGATTTCTAGTACTCGCCAAATAAAAAAAATAGGCCTACTCTGGAATGAAAATACGAGTATATTAATATATTT
>JAXCGZ010010563.1:0-2500 GCA_037179515.1 Halocaridina rubra | reverse complement strand
CTTTTGCTTCTTTTGTCACTATTTTTCATTCACTTCTTTTATCACTATTTTTCGTTTGTTCCTTTTTCTATATGTATCTTTCCCTAAGTACAAAAACTTTTTTATTTTTTAAACATTGTCTTTTACCTTACTTCACTTCTTATGTTTATTATTGTACAAAATATCACGAATGCTATTTGTACTATTTCATTTTGATTATTAATTTCTGTTAATTATATATATATATATATATATATATATATATATATATATATATATATATATATATATATATATATATATATATGTTCTCTTTCGTTCTTTATCCTTTCCTCCCTTTTTTGTGCGTTTTTAAGGGGTTTCCTTGAGATTTAATGTTAATAATAATAATAATAATAATATAAATAATAATAACAACAACAACAACAACAACAACAACAACAACAACAACAACAACAACTACTACTACTACTACTACTACTACTACTACTACTACTACTACTACTACTACTACTACTACTACTACTACTACTACTACTACTACTACTACTATTATTATTATTATTATTATTATTATTATTATTATTATTATTATTATTATTATTATTATTATTATTATTTCCATATTTGTTTTCCTATTCCTTTTTATCATTTAGAAGTATTTTTTTAATTCCCCATTTATTATCTTAATATCTTTCACATTCTCAAATCCATTTTATTTTTATACTCTCTCTCTCTCTCTCTCTCTCTCTCTCTCTCTCTCTCTCTCTCTCTCTCTCTCTCTCTCTCTCTCTCTCTCTCTCTCTCTCTCTCTCTCTCTCTCTCTCTCTCTCTCTTTCTGTTTTATTTTTTTTTTCAATGGTCACTCGCATCGCAAGTCGAATTCGGTAACAAATGTCCGTTTCTCTCTCCAAAAATACGGCTCCAGATCAACTCTCCCCAGAATTCTCGAATAAAAGTCGTCTATGCGCTATAAATCATGGTCTAACGAACTACCAGAACAGAGAGAGAGAGAGAGAGAGAGAGAGAGAATATATCAGATGAAGGTGTTCCACACTCATGTAGGTAAGGGATTACCTCATGGTTCATAATTTTATATGAAGTATATTTTTTCCCTGATCGGGATTTGAACCTAGAGCACATAATCTGTGTACCAAGGCACCACCAACTACACCACAGAAGTTACAAGGAAGAAAGAAAGATAAATGCTAATCAGTGCTCGTTTTATTCTTTCTTCCCAGCATCACATGTGGCTTCTTTCCACATTTAATTTAAAGCCCAAGCTATAGAGGCATCAACAGTGATATAATAAACACATTGTTATATATCAAAATATGAATATTATTTTGTCTCTGGCTGGGATTTGATCCTTGGACACACAGTCAGCGTGCCAAGATGTAACCAACTACACCACCGAAGGCATAAAAGAAATATCCCTCTCAGCTAACTGCTAAACTATGGAATGAATGTATTCTACTGAATGGTTATGTTTCTTTTACTCTTTCTTCCCAAGCTCACTCGCTGCTTGATATCGCTTTTAATTCAGTAAAATGCATTCATTCTTTAGCTAAGCATTCTCGACAATACTTCTTCCAAAAATCTACAAAGTCTTTAAAGAATTTCTTAAAAAAAAAACAAACACACACACACACACACTCACAAACACACACCGTAGGGACGTGATACACTCTCAAGAATTATTTAAGCTGAAGAAATTGAAACCCGCTACTGGAAGCCCACTAGAAAGCCACAGTGAACCCTGTAGAAGCGATAGACAAAATGAAAGTGTGTGGATTCTTCCTTTGGGACCAATAGGAGGACAATAATGTGCACCGGACTCCCCTCTTAATAGGCTAATACGGTCGCTTTTACACTGACCGAACCAAATTGAAGTGACGGTCTCTCTCTCTCTCTCTCAAAAAAAAAAAAAAAAAAATAAATAAATAAATAAATAAAGAGAAGATACAAGAAAAAGAAATAATGTAATAAAAATAAATATATTGATTATTAATACATGAAACTGGCTTCAGTAACCATGAAAAAGTGATATGATTAGATAAACACTGAGAGATTGAGAAAAGGAAAACGATCAGTAAAATTAAACCTGGAATTCAATTGGATATTTCAGAGTCAAAGGAAAATAACTATGTGATTCTTAATATGAACTTATAAAACTGATTATGCAAAGTAATATATGTAATATTATAATGAAAGTTATGAAACTTTAATTCTAATTTACACTCTTTAGAGTAATTTTAGAGGTGAAAATAAAGGTTCCAATGAGTGTGTATAAACCAAACTCACTACTGAAACTGGTAAGTAAATTCATAATAACATCTGAAAGTAAGTAAAAAAAAAATTGCATCTTGCAGTGAATACAAAATTGAGAGCAAGAAGAAGTTTAGATGGTTCGGCAGGACATAAGAAAACACCAAAAATAAATGCAGAAGAAGAAGAAGAGGAAGAAAAGGAATCAGCTTATGATATATTAGAAATGAAATATTAATAAATGTTCCCAGCC
>JAXCGZ010010562.1:10000-26291 GCA_037179515.1 Halocaridina rubra | reverse complement strand
ATACATACATACATGCATACATACATATATGCATGCATGCATACAAACAGACACACAGATAAACAGACAGACAGGCAGGCAGGTAGGCAGGAAGGCACACAAGCACGTGCAAACGTGCGCACTCACATACATACATACATACATACATACATACATACATACATACATACATACATACATACATACATACATACATACATACATACATACATACATACATACATACGTCTATATTTACATATTTGAAAAGGGGCTTAATTATATCAAAGTCATAGTATAATACTGTGAGTCTGCACTCGAATGCAGTCATTACTTTCTGTGAATTTATTAAGAGTGTGACACCAGAACTGGACAAAAATATTAAAAAAAAAAACTCTCCTCATCTGGCCTGGGAAGATATGCAGAGATAATGAGAAATGTGTTGGTAAATATATTCCTAATTTTGAGGCAAATATTTAAAAATTCCTGCAGGTTATGGAGGCTATGGAGGAGGTAAGGGTCACAAAGGTAACAAGGGTTTCCACGGAAGCTACCACGATAAGGGAGGGTACAAAGGCCACAAAGGGTACCACGACGACCATGGTTACAAAGGACATCATGATGGTGATTATGGCAAAGCTCACAAAAGCGTAAGTAAACCACAAGTTTCTATGTGAAATTACTCATATAAGTTCGTAATGGTCTCCTTTTCATTGAAGAGACTTCAATCTCCATCACTCTCAAGGTAACAACAGGTGTCTGGGCTCTAGAAAACTCACACACAGATAAACACTAAGATACCGTAATAATGTTTACGCAAGTCATGACTTATAATAATAACTGTCCATGCAAGTTTAATGTCAGACGTGGAATTGTAGAAATGACAGCATATGAAGGAAAAATACTCTATGACGCAACAAGCAGGTCACGGTACTACAATGATCACTACGAACTATTATAGTCACTGTAGAAATTATGTAAAAGAGGGTAATTAGACCTCGAAAATCTAAAACTCAAACGCAAATTATATTAAGCATGCAGTTAAAGTTGCTTAATGCATTAAGAGACTACTTAAAATTCAAATCGCAACAACAAAAGCTATTAGGCAAGCTAATGGAGTGCTATATATATATATATATATATATATATATATATATATATATATATATATATATATATATATATATATATATATATATATATAACATTAGTCCAATCACATGACTGACTAAAAAACAAAAGTTATTAGGCAAACTATTCAAAAGTTGCCTAAAGCATTAGAAAGCACTTTTTTCATTAGGTAAAATAAGCTCTCTAATTATGCTCCAGAGGACATGCAAGTAGTGCGGCGCACAGTTTATTAATATGAATTTACTATAAAAAGAGTCGATTTCTTCCATATAGAAACAGAAATTACATGAACAATCATTCCCGAGCGGGATTCCGTTTTCCTTGCTAAATTTGGTTTTATCCAATTTTCATACAATATTCTTTTCAGAGAAATATACAGTTGGGGACTATTACACACTACCCAGAATGAAGAAAAATAATATGTATGCCTATTTAGAGACATAGATTCATTTAAGTCTCTCCCAGGCGTTGTCAATCCAGCTATGTATGTCTTAGAATATCACATTTCGGTTTCTTTCAAAGAATAGAGTCAAGATAATAATGCTACTATAAAGGTGCCTCAGGAGTAGGTAAGGAGACTATAGAGGTCCATGAAACAAGGGAAAAATGTAGAATATCCTGGCTAGTAGTCACCGTGGCTCAAGCGGTAGCGTTCGCGACTCTGAGGCGTCAGGTCGAGGGTTCGCTCAACGTCACGGTCTGAGGTTAGCAAGGCATGCACTCAGGGTAACGATTACATCTGCCAAAACAAGTCCTTCGCAAGAAGGCAACCGTCCTAGCCCTTAGTAGAAAAGAGAGTCCCTGACGTAAAACCGGAACATCCTGGCTTTGAAGATGTAGTTACTGAAGGCTGAACTGGGAAATAAGGTTAAATGGATAATTCTAACTTTATAATAGCGAAATGTGGCGAGCCACTGACTTTAATATTAGTCCTATCTGATATTTTTCTAAGTTCACAAGCGGGCCTTCCGCGAAAAAGATATTTTCTACCGAGTTTTTTACTGTTCTGTTCATAACTTATTCGTTTTCTCCATTCTTGTGGGTTGTAGGGCTATCATGATGGTCATGGCAAATATTACAAAGGGCACGATGACCAGCACAAATATTATGGAGACGCCCATCACGGGAAAAAGGGAAAGAAAGGTCACCACTATGGTTCCAAAGGTCACCACGATAAGGGCCATAAAGAAAAGGTCAGTTGTCCCCTTCCTATATTTTATTTCTTTTTCAAATTACGCTTTCCATTCCAAATACATATAAAAAAAAGTTAATGGCATCTATTACAATATTCCTTATATGACCTCCAGAAATTCCAAGTTTCAAATAGAAAACTCTCTTTATAATAACCAGATATATATCAATTATCGTGGTCTTTCGTATATTTAAAGGGCTTCAAAGACGTCTACCACAAGGAAGAATACCACAACAACAAAAAATTCTATGATGACGACCATAACAGCAAATACCACAGCAAATACGACGATTTTGACTCCTACTTCGATGGTCACAAGGGCAAGGATTACAAGGGAGGCCACTACAAGGTAATATGCATTATTTGTACTATATATTTCATTCAAGAGGCCTACTGGAGGTATAAATTCTTCCTCTTGAGCCATGCTACTATTACTATTACGACCACTACTACTAGTACTACTACTACTTTAATAATAATAATAATAATAATAATAATAATAATAATAATAATAATAATAATAATAATAATAATAATAATAATAATAATAATAATAATAATAATAATAATAATAATAATAATAATAATATTTATGATAATAATAATAATAATAATAACAATAATAATAATAATAATAATAATAATAATAATAATAATAATAATAATAATAATAATAATAATAAAAATAATAATAATAATAATAATAATAATAATAATAATAATAATAATAATAATAATAATAAAAAAATAATAATAATAATAATAATAATAATAATAATAATAATAATAATAATAATAATAATAATAATAATAATAATAATAATAATAATAATAATAATAATAATAATAATGGATCAAATATACATAAAAAAAATCTCTTTCATTTTCAGGGTGGGCAACACCATGACAAGCACGGGAAGAAAGGTCACTATGGCCATGGAAAATATCATGATGACCACAAGGGTCACAAGGGACATTATGGAGATGATGGGCACTATGGCCACCAATCTCACTACGGTGACCATGGAGGTCACAAAGGTCATTACGGTCATGACGATCATCATGGGTATGGTGACCATGGACATGGTAAGTATATACCATGAGTGGGATTCTTTGCAAATCACCCACAGCTTTATTTATTACACAACAGGAAAAAAAAATTCCAAGAAACATTTCCAAAAGATCTGAGCATGGTAAATAAAGGTCAAAATTTAATTTCCTAACATATCAGCCACAGACTTACTACAGTACAATAAGTTATTGAAAAAATGTGTGTGTGTGTGTGTGTAATTACCTAATTGTAATTACCTAATTGTGTTTACGGGAAAGAGCCCAAAGCTCGTATCTTCCCGTCTCCTCATCGCTTCCATTTTATACTTAGTGATACTTATCATACCTGTCCTTAAAACTATGGATTGAGATAGCATTAACTATCTCCTCGCTTAGCCAATTCCAATTATCAACTACTCTTACACTGAAAAAGTATTTCCTTACATCCTGCAAACAAGTTTTCTTACCAAGCTTCAAACTATGACCTCTAGTTCTAGAGCCAGCCATATCAAAAAATCGATCCCTATCCACTCTATCATAACCATGAAGGAATTTAAAGACTGTCACCATATCCCCCCTCACTCTTCTAGCTTCGAGTGATGGTAAGTCTAATTCCCTCAGCCTCTCATCATAACTGAGATTGCGTATTTCTGGCACCAGTTTCATGGCATGTCTTTGAACTTTTTCAAGCTTAGCTATGTGCTTTTTCAAGTGCGGATTCCAAAAGGGGGCTGCATATTCAAGTTTTGGACTCACATAGGTTACATAAATATTTCTGAACATTTCCTTGTCCATGTGCCAGAAGGCTACCCTTACATTTGATAAGAATGCATATGCTGCCCTTACTATGCCATTTATATGTATTTCTGGAGACAAATCTGCCAGTATGTTTACTCCAAGATCTCTCTCATTTACTGTCTCTTGAAGTTGTACTCCAGCCACCGAGTAGTCAAGCTTGGGCCTTCTTGCACTTGTACCCATTCTCATTACCTTACATTTTGAAGTATTGAATTTCATTAGCCACTTTTCTGACCACTCATGCAGATTATTTAGATCCTCCTGAAGTTCTCTACCACTGTTCTCGGTTTTTACTTTCTTCACAATCTTTGCATCATCTCAAACATATTCATGAATGAATTTACAGACTCTGGTAGGTCATTTACATATACAAGGAACAAAAGTGGCCCTAAAACTGAACCCTGTGGAACTCCACTACTAACTCTTCTCCATTCAGACACTGAGTGTCTTACTCTAACCTTCTGTTCCCTTCCTTCTAAGTAAATTTTTATCCATTCCAAAACATTTCCACCTATTCTAGCCATTGATTGCAGCTTCCTAATAAGTCTCCCATGTGGAACAGTGTCAAACGCTTTCTGGAAGTCTAGGAATATGCAATCTGCCCAGCCCTCTCTTTCCTGTAAGATTTGGCTCACCTCATCATAAAATTCTAATAAGTTTGTTACTGTTGATCTACCTTCTCTGAAGCCATGTTGCCTCACTGACAAAAAGTTGAAGGATTCCAAGTGAAGAGAGATATGTTTCCTTAGTAGTTTCTCCATAACTTTGCAAACTATGCTGGTCAAGGAAACTGGTCTATAGTTCAGAGCCGTATCCCTCCTTCCCTTTTTGAAGATAGGTATCACATTTGCTTGTTTCCTGCATCTTGGAATCTCCCCCAACTCCAGTGACTCCTTAAATATGATACTTAGTGCCACTGATATTGTGTTTGCGCATTTTTTAAGCACATGAGGGGATATGTCATCAGGACCTGTAGATTTATGAACATCTAAATCCATCAGCGCTTTGCATACTTCTGTGGCTGTAAGGTTGATGTTCTCTAATACCGGCCCTTGAGCTTCTATCACTGCAATCTGAGGGGGTGGGGTATTTTCTACTGTAAATACTGACTGAAACTCCTTGTTCAATTCTTTGCAGATCTCTTCATCCGTCTCAGTGATGCTTCCATCCGCTCTCTTTAGCCTTAAAACCTGTTCTTTTACCTTCAGTTTTCCTCTGATAAAGCTGTGGAAAAGCTTGGGATTTTCTTTAGCCTTCCTGGTGATGTCCCTCTCATAGTCTCTCTCTGCCTCTCTCCTTTTACTTAGGTAGTCATTTCTTGCTCTTTTGTAGGTTTGCCAGGCATTTATGTTTTTTCTCCTCCTATACCTTTTCCAGCATTTGTCTCTCCACTCCTTAGCTCTTTTACACCCATTATCGAACCATTTTTCTCTGGCATGAATTACACCTACTTTGGTGACAGGTATGCAGCAATCTACTATCTTCCCATATTTCTCACAAAAGATGTCATACATTTCTTGTACAGATTTTTTGTAAAATAAGGTTCTCCAGTCAAGAACTGCAAAAAGCTCATTCATTTTGATGTAATCTCCTTTCCGATAGTTCCTCCTCATGTCCTCAGTGCCTCTACTCTCAGGAAGAATATCTTCAATGATATACTCCATCAACAACACACAGTGGTCACTCTTTCCAATTGGTGGTACATACTCAATTTTTTCAATATCCAACACATTATCTGTGAACACTAGATCAAGTAGTGATGGCTCATCCCCACCCCTGGCCCTTGTTGGTTCCATTACATGTTGGTGTAGGAAATTCCCTTGTACGCAATCTAGGAATCTTGCCCCGAATGAGTCCTCACCACTGTGTGAGTCAAGATTTATCCAATCTATCTCTTTATGATTAAAGTCTCCCATAATCAAAATCCTACATTTTTTCTCCCGTGCCATGTTAACAACTGAGTTTATGACTTCAATAGTACCTATATGACTTTCCTCATAAATTTCAAGCCTATTTTGGTTCCTTGGTGGGTTGTATACAACAGTTATTATAATGCTCTCTGACCCAGTATTTATGCGAGCAACAAGAAATTCCTTGAACTCACTTTCTATAGCCAAGTTTATTTCTTCAACTTGAATCCTTTCACTTATGAGCAGTGCTATCCCTCCACCAATCCTCTCAGATCTTTCAACCCTTAGTATTCTGAAGCCCTTAGGAAAAACTGTGACACTGTTTATGTCCTCACTCAACTAAGTCTCTGTAATTGCTACTATATCTGCCTTACTGTTGTGAATCCTATCTTTTAATTCTACTGCCTTACCAGTGTGTGTGTGTGTGTGTATGTGTGTCTGTGTGTGTGTGTGTGTGTGTGTGTGCAAAATCTACTTCCGAAAGATATTTCCAAGACACAAAGGTATGGTACACAACAACAAAAGTCTTTGTAAAATCAACCACATATTTACCAGCAAACAATGTACTTTTTTTAAATAACATAAAATCCACTTCCAAGCGATATTGCCAAGACACGGACATGATGAGTAAAGACAAGCTTGAATTTCTTTCCATGTCAACCACAGAATTACTACTGAAAACTGGAATTTCTTAAGAAAATTTCAAAATCCACTTCCAAAGGATATTTCCAAGACACATAGGCAGTGTTTCTTTGCAACTCAGCCACAGAGTTTCTGTTGAACACTATATTTTCTTTTAAAGAAAATTCACTGTAATTTATATATATATATATATATATATATATATATATATATATATATATATATATATATATATATATATATATATATATATATATATATATATATATATATATATATATATATATATAATTTTTTTTACTGTTGTGGGAATAATAATAATAATAATAATAATAATAATAATAATAATAATAATAATAATAATAATAATAATAATAATAATAATAATAATAATAATAATAATAATAATAATAATAATAATAATAATAATAATAATAATAATAATAATAATAATAATAATAATAACAATAACAATAATAATAATAATAATAATAATAATAATAATAATAATAATAATAATAATAATAATGCCATTCAATTCGATGAAGGCGTCTACCTTAACGTAAGGGTTGTTTACAAATCCCATTTTCAAAGAAAACGGGATCTGAGCATATATTAGGTCTAAGGCAAACTAAAAAAGCCCCTAAATCTTATACGAACACCTGTAAATATGATTATTTCTGGTTTATTTTTAGGTAAAATTTCACTATGAGATATTTTTGAATATTTTGGAAATTAGAAATACCTTTTTCCAAAGAAACCTAACACCTAAAACCACCATGAAACTAATAACTGCCAATTAAAAGCTAATTGAACATAGTGTATCCTAAACCAACCTAACCTGACCTAACCTGGTGTCATTTTGCAATAACATCGTCTAATCTAAATCCATTTTTCGCTTCTACAGGGCACGGCTACCATTAACTGAGAGTTGTAAAAGGATTAAGGAATAGCCAATCCAATCTACAAACTAAACTATGAAACGAAGCAATAAGAAACCATCTAAAAATTTTGATCAGGATTCGCATTCATTATTAGATAGACTCAGATAAGAATTTAAATTCATAATAGAAATCTAGTTATTGTCCACGTGTAAATCAAAACACATAATTTCTCCTACTATATTATTATTACAAATATGTTTTTTGTTAATATAGATGATATTGTGTTTATTTGACTATTGCATATGTCTATAAAACGAAGTTTTTAAATAACATTCGCATTGTTGTCTAGGCAATAAGCTTAACAGAAATCATTTTTATCAACAACTATAATTTACATAAGCCCACTTAACATATTTTTCTCTTAATATTTATTACTCCCGACGTATATATTTCATAGTTATTTATATGATCAACACATTCATCTGACTATTATAGATGCCTATATAACGAGAATTTTAATTAAATTTCACATAGTTATCCACGAATAGGCCTTACAAAAATCATAATTTTCTTATTAACAACTATAACATGAATATAGCCCCACCTTATATATTTTTCTTAGCACTTGTGATTACGTAACACATATATTTCATGCCTAAATATATGATTACAATTGTGTATCAGTGCTGTAAATGTCCAAGGAACAGGGATTCTAATTAAAATTCACATGATAATCCGCATGTATGACAAACAGTTCTCACAAAATGTTTATTAGCAACTTGTCATTTACTATCAGAAAGTTCACAACAAACACCTATAAATTCTGGCAAAGTATTTCTTCAGAATTTAACTGGTAAAGGTAATTGAATTAACCTGTGTAAAGGAGAAGAAGTTTACTCTTAAATTCAAACTGATTTAACTGCCTCCCTGGTTATAGCTTCAGACGGCGAACGTTCCTCCATAGGATGATTATTATATGTATTTATGCGAAAAAATGTCTATTAAAGTATTTAAGTGAATAAATTTTACGAGCAATTTCTTTTTCTATTATTTCTATACCTCAATGATATTTATAATTGGCAATAACAATATATATATATATATATATATATATATATATATATATATATATATATATATATATATATATATATATATGTGTGTGTGTGTGTGTGTGAATCATTATTACCCCGACCGGGACTTGAACTGGGACATATAATTACTGTGCCAAGGCGCTACCAACTACACCACAGTAATTATGTGTCCCAGGTTCAATTCCCGGTCGGGGTAAAAATGATTCATGTTTTCACATAGGGTAATGTGCTTATTTGATTATATATATATATATATATATATATATATATATATATATATATATATATATATATATATATATATATATATATATATATATATATATATATATATATATATATATATATATATATATATATATATATATATATATATATATATATATATATATATATATATATATATATATATATATACATGGGGGTGGTCAAGCCAAGAAATGCGCATTCACCACGGTCCACACATACCTCAACCACTCCCCTTAGCTCCTTGGGGATGAAGGGTTGTCACGTTTCCCCCCTCTTCCACCTTACTTGGGTCAACCACAAGGTAGGCGGGCAAGGATATTCTAAAATGAGGGCCGACAGCCGCAGCTGGTTTACTCCCACTTCTTCGTTGCATGGCAACTCCCCTCACACCCGTCCATCACAGGTCACTTAGCTAACAGGTGAGAGAAATCCCTTTGGCCCACGTCGTCTATACACAATCTACCTCCATTCATTCCTATCTCTTGCACGCACTTTTCCCTGTTCCACTGATGTTCCACGTGCATTCAGTGCCCTTTTCACGCCATCCATCTTACTCCAACATTAAATTTAATTATTTCAAATAACCAAATACATAACTAAATAATGCCATTACTATATATAGATGTAGTAGGTTTGCCCATGGCATCAGCCACTCATTGCGATACTACAGCTGAAAATTTTTTTAGACTTAAAAAGGACTCTTCAGGACAGGTCGATGTTAAGCCTTCCGTCAGTCACGGGTCTTTTTCTGTCTACATCATCACCGAATATTTTTGGATTTTCGTAACATATCTTTTATTATTCCTTAACATTTGACAAGTCACAACACTCCCCATCTCTATTTCCTTTTACTTTACTTTCTACATGCCCAGGCCTGATGAGGGCAGTTTTATTATATTTTTTGTTTGGCCCATCCTTTTGTCACACTTATAAAAAAAAAATGACTTATGCATTCCACACTCTTCACAACTCGTTCATCACTCATCCTTTCCATGTGTCCAAATAAACTCAACATCCTCTGATCTAACCTATCTGACAGCTTCTTTTGAACACCCGTTCTTTGCCTGACATCCTCATTTCTTACTTTATCTATTCTAGATACACCAATCATACTTTTCAAACACGTCATCTCCATTACAATCAACTTGTTCTTTTCATCCTCTTTTGTAATCCAAGTCTCTGCTCCGTACAATGCTGTCGGCACAATCAGACCTTCATATATACTTCTTTTTGCATTCATTCCCAAATATCTATTTCTCATTACACTTGTCAACCCACCTAGACATTTACTTGCTTCCTTCACTCTGTGACTTACCTCTACATTCACTCGTCCACTCCTGTTATGAATATATAACAGAGTTGAAAGACAGAGCAGAAAGATTTAATAATTACTTAGCTAACGTTGGCAAAAATACATATGAGAAAACGCAAGAAAACATCAACTCAGTGAACATTAGTAATTACTTAAATGACAATTCTTCCAATCTAAATATCAGAGATTACTTCAAGATCAATCCTGTAGATTGTGCTACCATAATTCTTACCATAAAGAGCCTAAGAAATTCGGGTTTTTATGGTCCAGATGGTATACCCTTTTAATTCATCAAAGATGCTTTACCTTTGATTGCATCTTATATTTTGACTATTGTAAACATCTTCATTGTTAGTAGAAGGTTTCCTGATACTTAGAAAAATCACATGTAAGAGCTCTTTATAAAAAGGGGGATAGAGAAGATGTGACAAACTATCGTCCCATATCCCTGTTACCCATTTTCTCTAATATATAAGAAAAAAAATTGTTGCATGCTAATTAATGTCATATCTAGACACAAGCAGACTATTAGCTATTAACCAGCATGGTTTCAGAACGAAACTCTCTACGGAAATTGCACTGCTCAAAGTTACTAATAAAATTTACAATGATATAGATAAGAAAAACTCTCTCTGCTTGTATTACTAAGCTTACCAAAAACATTTGACAGTGTAAGCCATGAAATTCTTATTAATACATGTACTAACCTAAATATTGAATCGACCTGGTTTAGAGAGTATTTTCTAATCGCAGACAGTCTATCTGTCTTAACAGCATTATCTCTACTCCAAAAAAATTATCATTTGGTGTTTTCCAGGGATCAGTCCTTGGTCCTATCCTCTTCTCCAATGACGTAAATGATCTCTCTAGTTTCATTTCCGACTGTTTAGTTGCTCACCATGCAGATGATACTCAGCTAGTCCTTAGTGGTGATATTAATAATCTCCCAGAGCTAACCATAAAATCAGAAAACACTCTGTCAAAAATTAAAGCCTATTTTCAAGAAACTGGGCTGCTAATTAACGAAAGTTAATTAGCAGAATCCAGAATACACAACAATATATTTTTGCGGGAATATCATCACACCTAGTAAAACTGTCAAAAATCTAGAAATTCACTTTGATACCTACATGCTATTTGATTCCCATATGGATAAAGTATGTAAAAAGGCAACAGGAACACTAACGTACTTCAATTTTGAGACTACCACTCGAATAACAGTTGTCGAATTTCTAGCCCTAAGTCACATCAATTATTTTACAACTGTATAGGGAGCTACCAATAAGACTCAGATAAACAGAGTACAGAAGCTTATTAGTTTTGCAGCTCGAGTTGCCCTGGAAGGAATAGAAAAATATGACCACATCACACCAGCTCTCAAAAAAATAGTGTGGCTGCCGGCAGAAAACAAGATCGCCTATGCTATTTAAGTTTTTGCATACAAAATTTTGAACCATCACTATCCTAACTGGCTATATAATTTCAAAACAGTCACGGATATAAAGGGAATCAACATAAGACAGAGTAGTGAGCTCTTTATTCAGAGAACAAACACAGATGCAGGTTTAAAGATATTTACTATTACAGGGCCAATACTCTGGAACAATATTCCAGAGCATCTTACATATTCATCCTCGTTCACAGCTTTCAAAGGAAAACTATATATGTTTTCTTTTGGACAAATAGTTATTGTTGACACAGTAATCAAACTTAATGATTTAATACAATTTCCCTTAACACTAATTATTCTATATGTAAATTGGTAACGCCTTCTTTGATCTTTAAGTTAAGAACTAATTATTATCATTGTAATAACGATCCTGTAACGAGTGTTATTATTACTGCTTTATTATTAACATTATTGTTACCATTTTTATTACTATTATTGTTATAATTCTCATACACATCTGTTAACTCAATGTAATCTTAATTTTCTAGGAAGCAATATTTCTGTTCACTGTAAGTGTATGTATTATCCTTTTACTTATTTGTTCAATTACAAGTCTACTTATAAGTGTACTCTTTGTTTTGTAAAAGATTAGCCATTGTCAAAAAATGGAAATAAATGATTGTTTGTTTCTTTTATACATGCGACCCCAGATACTTAAAACTCTCTTCTTCTTCAAGCAACTCCCTTTTACTCCTACTTTAAATCTGCCAACATTAAAACTCCTCGTGCATCTCATGACTATGATTTTACCAATATTCATCTGCAATTTCCTTCTTTCACACACCCTAACAAACTCAGTCACCAAACGATTCAATTCATTCTCAGTATCAGCCACCAGTATAGTATCATCTGCAAATAGCAACTGATTCAATTTCCACAACCTTCCATCCTCACCCAATAGTTCCAGCCCTCTATCTAATACCCTATCATTTACTTCCCTTACCACTCCATCCATATACACATTAAATAACCATGGCGACATTACACAACCTTGACGTAACCCTACATTCACCTCAAACAAATCACTCATAACAATCCCAATTCTTACACATGCTCTACTATTTATGTAAAAACTCTTCACCTCATTCATTATTCCATACAATCACAACGCAATCCACAACCCCTCTCTATCTAACCTGTCACAGGCTTTCTCTATGTCCATAAAAGCCCAAAAGGTGTCCCTACCTTTCTCCAAGAACTACTCACACACCTGTCTTACCACAAACACCTGATCCACATATTCTCTTCTTCTCCTGAACCCACACTGTTCTTCCCCAATCAATCTCATAGTACCTTTCCTGATTCTTTCGATTAACACTCTTCCATATACCTTACCAACTACACTCAACAAACAAATTCCTCTAAAACTACTATTATTTATTTATATGTTTAGTGACAAAATATTACAAAAGTATTACAAATATACTAATTTTTTTTTTTTTTTTTTTTTTTTTTTTGCACAAAATAGCATAATTAATAGAAACAATATTTTGTCCATCAAAAATCTTAGCCTAAAGAACACTATATATATATATATATATAGTTTATTGACAAAATATTACAAAAGTATTACAAAAATATATTAAATTTTTTTCTATTTGCACAAAATAGCATAAGTAATAGAAACAATATTTTGTCCATCAAAAAAATCTTAGCCTAAAGAACAATACAAATATTCTCACAAACTTACCAACAAAAGTATATAATCATATTTATCTTACTGCCTAATTCTGAAATACAGTTAGAAGAATAGAATACATCCAAATATTACAAATTAACCTATACATACAAAAAATCAATGCTTTCCTCATTACAAGGTTGAATCTCTTCCGTATCTGTACAACTTTAGTACTTCATAAATATACTGACACAACCCGGTAATATGAAGCTCTTCATTCAAAAGTGATTGGACACTCAGATAGTTTAACATATTATATTTTTGTCTCACTGGTTGGGAGAAAGGACACTCAATTAGCACATGTTTTTCACTCTGAACTGCCATTTGATTACAAGCACATACTCTCATTTCTCTTGGTGTTCTGCTCCACCTTCCAGTCTCTACACGCAACTCATGAGACATTACTCTTAACCTTGTGAATGCCATTCGCAAATAATCTGGTACAAACTCTTTGCTACTATACACTTTATGTACCGTCAACTGACTATTTAAAATTTGTCTATATGTAAGATATTTTGTGGCACCTTCGGGTTTATTCAGTATTACAGATTTTATTCCACTTAGAGCAGAAGCTTCCACATTATTTGCAATATATGAATTTAAAAATTGATAACCAGGTGTATTTTCCCGTCTGCAGATGTCAAATACCACATAGAAAGGTTCTTCATTGTTAACCTGTTGCATTTTTTTGGTTAAAAATCCCCTTCTTCTTTCATTAGCTTCATGTACTAAAGTTTCCAAACCACTTTCTATTAAACATAAGGATATTGGAGTGTTGTTTCATGCATAGGGCATACTCATGTTATTTATGCAGAATATACTAAACTTATTGACTGTTGCCGTACCATCGATTTCATGCTGTTTAAGTACTGAGTGCATATTTGCATCATCAGTAAACCATGCACCTAAGTACAGATACTTTTTACAATAATCTATTTTTATGTTGTTTATCACTATTGATGCTTTATCTCTGTCTTTTCCATTAACAACAAAATACTTTGTCTTCTTTTCATTAATCACCATACCATAAGCATTACAATAATCTAATAGAGCCTCAAGTTTTGATATGCACTTTTCACGAGATGTACTTACAATCACCGTGTCATCCATCATTAAAAGAGTATGTAAATTTCCCAAAAAAACATCAATTCTCACTTTTTCTTTAATCATTCTCACCATTTTATCCATATAAATGACAAACAAAATGCAGCTCGTAGGAGCTCCTTGGCGTATACCTATAGATGTTGTTATTATAGCAGATTTTAACACACTTTTTGTACATGAATAAATATTTTGGATAGCTGACAACATACCCCTTCCACATCCCACCGACTTGAGACACTCGATTAAATCATATTTTGGTACCCTGTCGAACGCCTTACTAAAATCCACAAAAACTATATACAATTTTTGCTTCTTGCAAGCAGCATAATCCATCAGTAACCTTAAAGCCAAAATCTGCTCTATACACCCTCTACCCTTCTGAGCTCCGGCCTGACACCTATCTATATTAAACCATAAACTTAACCGTCTCATCAAAAGCATATCATAGATTTTTGCCAAGGTGTTCATTATACTTATGCTCCAATAGTTTCCGCAATCTCTTCTATCCCCAGATTTAAATAGAGTGATCAGTTTATTGTGGCACCAAGCAAATGGATAAAGGACATTTAAGAAAAGGAAATTAAAAATTGTAAGGAAAAAGGATAACCATGTCTGTGGTAGCATCGTAAATAAACCAGGACACATTCCAATATAACTCTTATCTTTTTTTATACTTTGCACTGCCATGTCTAACTCTTGAGCAGTAAAGGGATCATCCAATATGGGAATATTAGGTGAGTCTGACACATCAATGATTTGATTAGGATTAACTGTCGGAGGATTAAACAAATTTTCGAAATGCAATTTGAAATTGACATCTTCAGGTTGCACATCATTGGGTTCCACCACATTGCCATTCCAGTTAATAGATTTCCATATAATTTTTGGATCATTTTTTTCAAATATTCTCCTCCATCGAGGGTGGTCTTGATCCCATCCATTAAACTCTAACTCCCCAGATTGAAAAACTCTGCAGTCTCTTGCTACATTATTGATAATCTTATTACCTGTCTCTAAAATATTAAAAATGTTCTCATTAATACTTATTTCCTTTACATGTGTAAAGTGGAACTACGCATGCACTCCTCCAATCAACTGGGCCCTCCCTTTCCTAAAACATATATTCAACAATCTAACCATCCATTTTACTAATGCCTTCCCACCTTTTGACACACACACCCACACACACACACACACACACACACACACACACACACACACACACACACACACACACACACACACACACACACACACTTGCGTACAAGGGAATTTCCTACACCAACATGTAATGGAACCAACAAGAGCCAGGGGTGGGGATGAGCCATCACTACTTGATCTAGTGTTCACAGATAATGTGTTGGATATTGAAAATATTGAGTATGAACCACCAATTGGAAAGAGTGACCACTGTGTGTTGTTGATGGAGTATATCATTGAAGACATTCTTCCTGAGAGTAGAGGCACTGGGGACATGAGGAGGAACTATCCGAAAGGAGATTACATCAAAATGAATGAGCTTTTTGCAGTTATTGACTGGAGAACCTTATTTTACAACAAATCTGTACAAGAAATGTATGACATCTTTTGTGAGAAATATGGGAAGATAGTAGATTGCTGCATACCTGTCACCAAAGTAGGTGTAATTCATGCCAGAGAGAAATGGTTCGATAATGGGTGTAAAAGAGCTAAGGAGTGGAGAGACAAATGCTGGAAAAGGTATAGGAGGAGAAAAAACATAAATGCCTGGCAAACCTACAAAAGAGCAAGAAATGACTACCTAAGTAAAAGGAGAGAGGCAGAGAGAGATTATGAGAG
>JAXCGZ010010561.1:25000-26313 GCA_037179515.1 Halocaridina rubra | reverse complement strand
TTTAATTTTGTGCTTAAAGGAATAATCAAAATATTAGGCAAGATTCTTGAGTTAAATATCCAAAAATATGCAAAACTTTTGGCTATGTAAAAGTATTTGCATCAGTGTAGCGTGTGATGTATCACTTCTTATGGATTACCTACTTATATATATATATATATATATATATATATATATATATATATATATATATATATATATATATATATATATATATATATATATATATATATATATATATTATATATATATGAAATATCATAAGTACAGCTAAGGCAGGAACATATGCCTAAGTCTTTTACGAAGTTCTAAGATATATGGCAAAAACTTTAAATGCTTTACATATATGAGAATTAAGCCTTGTATAAATGGTAATGAAATGGCCACGCTTTGAGCATATTTCTTAAAAAATATACATACACGTTTTGCTTGCGCTACCGTTTTATTTCAGCTACTTACAGTTTAACCTCATTTGGTACATCTTTTAAGAGGCAGATGAGAACATATACAACGCGCTTTTCATAAGGGAGAGTGTATGCACTAAGAATACTGCTATACGTTAAGGGGAATAATGGCTTGGAGTTTTACTTTAGGGTAGGGGAAAGGTATATGATCATGCCTTAAAACATTTTTGCTTAGATTCTTTTTGTAAATAACAAAAATATCGTAATTAATTTTTACCAGTGAGTAATAGAATTCAAATGACAATATGTGCCAATATATGCATATATGTTACCCAATTTAAAATATATATATATATATATATATATATATATATATATATATATATATATATATATATATATATATATATATATATATATATATATATATATATATATTATATGGCAACGAAAATGTATATATAAAAAGTACTTATTAATTTCGTGACCTAAATTGGTCACCTTCTCAAAGTACTTTGAGAAGGTGGCCAGTTTAGCTCACGATATTAAGAAGTACTTTATATATATATATATATATATATATATATATATATATATATATATATATATATATATATATATATATATATATATATATATATATATATATATATATATATATATATATATATATATATATATATATATATATATATATATATATATATATATATATATATATATATATATATATATATATATATATATATATATATATATATATATATATATATATATATATATATATATATATATATATATATATATATATATATATATATATATACATATATATATATATATATATATATATATATATATATATATATATATATATATATATATATATATATATATATATATTCTCGT
>JAXCGZ010010561.1:10000-17500 GCA_037179515.1 Halocaridina rubra | reverse complement strand
TGAAAGAAATTGTAGTATGCTGTCTATGGAAAATTTTAATCATAGATAAATATACTTGATACACACAGTGAAGATGATTCTTTTAGACTAGATTACTTGATTGTATACCATTAAATTTTAACGTCAACATATACTGGCTCCCATAAGGGCTAGTTGTAGGGAAGACCTATCACTAGTTAACCTCGTATTGAGCCACTGATTGGCTAGACTGACATCTGAGAAATGTTGATGGAATAGATTATAGAGGATAAGTTGTCTGTCAGCAGGAGGAACAAAAGTTTAACAGGAAAGAACTATTCAAAAGGAGAATGCAAGTGGATTAGGGATATCTTAAACAAACTGACTGAGGGACTATATTTAAACATGTGTAAAAGAGACTAATGAAATTCTTCTTTGATGAATATGAAAGGACTGAAACCGTTATATGCCATCTACTATAATAGGAAATATTAATGCAAAAAAAAAATGTACCAGTAATGAATGTAAGTGGGCAAAGGAGTGGAGAGACAATTGCTAGAAGAGGAATGGGAGGGGAAAAATTATTATTTTCTGTTAAAATTACCAGCAAGGAACAATAAGTAACTAAGTAGAGAGAGATATTACCAGAAAAGTTAAGGAAAATCTTAAGTCTTCCAGAGCCTTGGCAGAGGGATATTAAAGGTCTAAGACTAAGCATCAAAACTGGAAAGAGGAAAATTAAGCATTACTGAAAAACATGAAAAGATCTTCGGAGTCTTACGCAAGGAGCTTCAATTGGTATTTACAATAAGGAATACTCCATCCCCACATATATCAGAGATGAGAGAACAGAGGCCAAAACTAGATTATATCGCTTTTCAGATGGAGAAGAATGCAAAATATTGACAGAATTACATGCTCAGAAAGCTGTGGATCCTGATTATATATACTGTATTTACTTAGAAAATGGGCCTCACCATTATATGTCGTACATTGCATAAATATTGAAAAATCGCTGAAATCTGAACCGATACCAAAATGCTGGAAAAGAAAAAAGTTATTGTTATTTTCAAATTTAAAAAAAGTGGGGAGACACAGCTCTAACCTATTGGCCTGTATCTTTGATTAGCATAGTAATCACAGATATGGAGAAACTACCTACAAAATGCATTTCTCTCTCACTTCACGTCCTATATACTTCTGTCATTTAGAAAATATTATTTTAAAGAAGGTAAGCTTGTTGGAATTTCATGATGAGCTGAGCCTCATCGCACAGAAATGTGATGGCTTAGCAGATTGTATATTCTTCGATTTTCAGAGGGTTTTTGATTCAATCCCTTATGGAAGATTCAGTCAGTTGATGATTAGTAGGTTGGCCATGGCACCACCCGCCCGTTGAAAGACTACGACTGAAGGTATTATGATGCAACTAGGACTGGTCCAGACAGTTCCAGGTTGAGTCTTCCTTCAGGACGGTTCATTCCTCATGCCTATCTACACTGAATATTCTGGCATATTCATTACACATCTCTTGCTATCCCATTACATTTGACAAGTCACAACATTCTGCACATCTGTCTCTTTTACTTTCCTTTTCCTCACAGTTTGTCATTATTTATGGAAGGTTCACAACTAATGACCCCCAGTACCCGGCATAGTGGGGTGCGAAGAATCACCGGGGATCGTGTTGACTCCACCATTGGCTTGAGGGCAGACACGCCTGGTGGTAGTAATGGTTCTGCTCTTAGCCTTGCACCTCCCAATAGATCTGCATCTTTCACTCTTCACTATTCAAACATTCGTGGGCTGAACTCTAATCTTTCGTCTGTGGAACAGCACTTGGGCACTTTCCTCCCTAACCTACTCCTCCTATCTGAAACCCAGTTGTCTATACATGCTTCCACTGACCCATTCCAAATCTCCCACTATAATCTGTATACTCGTTTTCGTTCCAAAGGTGGGGTCTGTGCATACTGCAACATTAACACTCCTACTGTGAGGCTCATGGACCTTGAATCTCCTGACTTTGATGTTCTCTGGCTAAAAGTCTATCTCTCCACTACCACTAGCATCCTTTGCTTCTGCTACTGTTCTCCAAACTCCACCGAGTTTGTGTCTTTTTTTGAATATCTGTCCTCGTGCCATGAGTCTTTGCTATCTTCTCACCCACATGCCGAAGTTCTCTACATTGGAGACTTCAATGTACACCACAGTGAGTGGCTTCATTCTTCTCACACTGATGTGGGAGGAAGCGAGGCCCTTGCTTTCTCTATTACTCACGATCTGGAGCAAATTATCAAATATCCTACTCGCGTTCCTGATTGTCACGAACATGCTGCAAACACTCTTGACCTATTTTTTACTTCTAACCCTTCAAACTACTCTTATTCTGTGCTTTCCCCTCTTGGTAAATCTGACCACTCTATGATCTCTGTTTCTTCCATTTTCGCTCCCCCACCACCAATCCCTCCTACTCAACGCTGCCTTTGGCACTTCGAGCGAACCCAACATGAAAATTTGCGTAACTTTCTCTTTGACTTCCCATGGGATGACTACTGCTTTCGGTCCCCCAACCCTGATCGGGTAGCTGTAAAAGTTGCCGAGATCATGACCGCGGGAATGGAGGCGTACATCCCATCTTCTATAAAAACTTTCTCTCCCCCTAAACCTTGGTTGACCGTGCCTGCTCCATGGCTATCCAGGCTAGGAATCAGGCTCACCAATCTTACCAAGCCTCTCCTTCCGATTTAAGTTGCTCTGCTGTTATTAAAGCTAGGAATCGTTGTACAGCTCAGATTCGAAGGTCTAAGGCTTCCTTTATAAGAAGGAAAGTTGATGACCTTAACTCCTCTCCCACTGACAAATGATTCTAGTCCTTAGCCAAAAACCTCTCCAAAAACTTCTGTAACTCAAGCTTTCCCCCTCTCATTCGTTCTGATGGTTCTATAGCTTGCTCTCCCATTGACAAAGCGACTCTCTTTGGTTCTCATTTTTCTGCCAACTCTTCTATCAACGATTCCAGCGCACCTGTTCCTCAGTCTTTTCCCCTCTCTAACCCTATGCCCTCCCTTATCCTTTCTTCACTCAAAGTTAATAAGGTTCTTCGCTCACTAGAGACAAACAAGGCATCTGGTCCCAATGGTATCCCTGCAAGGTTCCTTAAGGAGTTTACAGACGAACTGGCTCCCGTGCTTTGCCACCTTTTTCGCTTCATTCTGTCAACCAGTATCTATCCTTCATCTTGGAAGCATGCTCTAGTTCAACCTGTTCCTAAGAAAGGTGACCGCTCTATTCCTTCTAACTACCGACCTATTTTTCTAACCTCCTCTATTGATAAAGTTTTCGAAACTTTGCTCAATGCTCAATTCTTGAAACGCCTTGAATCTAACTCACTTCTCTCCGATCACCAGTACGGCTTCTGCAAGGCAAGATCCACTGGTGATCTCCTGTCCTATCTTACTCATGTAAGGTCATCTTCTCTGAGGAACTATGGGGAATCCTTTGTCGTCGCCCTTGATATCTCTAAGGCTTTTGACAGAGTCTGGCACAGGGCTCAGTTGGCCAAACTCCCTGCCTATGGCTTTACCCCTTCTTTCTGTTCTCTGATTTCCAGTTTTCTTACCGACCGTTCTATATCTGTAGTTGTTGATGGCGCGACATCTAGCCCTTTCTGTTTCCAGTGGTGTTCCACAGGGCTCTGTTCTTTCACCTACTCTCTTCATTCTCTTCATCAATGATCTTCTACAGTCCCCATCTTCCTCTCTTCTTCATGCCTTTGCCGATGATTCTACCCTTCACTTTTCCTCTGCCTTTTCTTCACAACCTTCATCTGTTACTTGTAATCAAGCTGGTATCACTCTTTCTTCTACTCTTAACTCCGATTTGCAGAGAGTATCTGAATGGGGCACTCAAAATTTAGTTAAATTCAATGCCTCCAAGACACTGTTTCTGGCTATCTCTTTATCTTCTTCTCCTCCTGATAACCATATTGTCTTTGAAACTAATGAAATTTACCCTCTTAACTCTATCAATATATTAGGAACCCATATAGCCTCTAACTTGTCTTGGAGGAATCACATAATCCAAATTTCTAACTCTTCATCCAAAAAATTGGGGGTTTTGTTTCGTTTTCGTCATTACTTTTCCTCTTTGCAGTTACTTAAAATTTACAAAGGTCTTATCCGCCCCTGCTTAGAATACTGCTCACACATCTGGGGTGCTTCTTCCTTTACTTATCTTCTTGATAGGGTTGAATCTAAGGCAGTCAGACTCATTAATGATCCTTCTCTTACTTCTAACCTGGATTCTCTCTCTCTTCGCCGTAAGGTATCTTCCCTTTCGCTTTTCTATCGCTACTACTTCCATCGCTGCTCTGATGAGTTGGCGAGTTGCATCCCTCCTCCACTGCCGAGGCCGCATAGCACTCGCCAAGCGGCCTCATCTCACAGGTACTGTGTGGAGATTTGTAGTTCGCGGATTGGTCGGTGCAGCGACTGCTTCTTCCCATCTACGCCCAGACTCTGGAACTCTCTTCCTCCTTCTCTCTTTCCTAATTCTTATGACCTTTCAGCCTTCAAAAAGCAGATCTATCGTCATCTCAGAGCCTAGTCCTCCATATCTCTGGGAACTCTTTACTTTGACTGTTTTTTCTGTCTGTCGCTTTCCTTTGTGTGACATTACCTCATCTCTGCCTTGCCCTTAACCTTTTTCTTTTCCTTTGTCTTGGTATATTTTCGTGCCTGGGCCTTTGTTGATGAGGGCAGTTTCTGCCTGTCCCGGTGTCACACTCTTAAAAAAAAAAAAAAAAAAAAAAAAAAAAGCTGCAGGTAATGGCATGAATAGGTGGAAATGTCTTGAAGTGGATAAAAGCCTAATTATGTGATGGAAGGGAGCAGCGAAACAGACAAATACCTGCAATGTCTGACATGGGAAAGGTTAGCATATGTGTTCTGTATTTTGAGTTCAGACATTGCACCTATTCTTCTTCTTATAATGTGATGATCATCCAGAATCTGTATAGTATCCTGAATGTATTAAGACACAATGTCTCATAAACACCTGATCCAACATACTCTTCCTCTCCTGAACCCACACTGTTCTTCCCTAATCAATCTCCCAGTATTTTAATTAATTCTCTTGATTAACACTTTCATATACCTTATCAACTACACTTACCAAACATATTTAAAACTAATAAACTCATACTTATCTCCTTTCCCTTTATATAATGGACCTATACATTCACTACTTTAATCAACTTGGACTTCCGTTCCTAAAACATGCATTCAGCAACCTTATTATCTATTCTACTAATGCCTCCCCCTTCTTAGCAAGCATTCTACACGAAATCCATCTACCCCTGGTGTTTACCTGCTTTCAATTCTCTCAGTGCCAAATGTACCCCCTCTTTTGTTATTTTTCTCACGCTCTCATAACTCAATATTGGCATTCTCCATTCCTTTCTGACAGCAAAAATCTCTGCCTCTCTATCAACTTCCTCATTAAGTAGTTTCATGAAATACCAAAATCCATGCCCCTCTCACATTTTCATCTACTAGCAATTGCCCACCTCCTCCTCCTTTCATCCTGTCCTCCCTACCAGACTCACCTTTTGCACTCTTTTCATTTCCTTCCAAAACACATTTTTATGCCTTTTAAAATTCTCAGACAAGCTTCTAACCCACTTTACATCCGCTTCTCTCTTTGCCTTCCTCACCATGCGCTCTGCTAACCTTCCCTTTGCACAATGCCTTTAATATGCCTCAGCATTACCTATCTGCAGCAATACTTCAAAAGCCTGTTTCTTTTCAGACACTACTGCACTCACCTGCTCATTCCACCATTCACTACCTTTCCTCTTACTTCAACCTATTTCTCTTCTTCTACACACTGCCTCTGCACACTTCCTAAGTTCCTCCTTGAAATAACTCTATTCTTCTTCCACTTCCTCCTCCACTTTCTTTATCACTACACTCATATATTTCTCCGGCTAGCCAAATACTCACAATCTTTCGCTTTCCCATTCATTTCACTTCCTTTTATCACCTTTCTTCCTTTTTTGCCTCTCGTTTTTCTCCATTTTTACCACTCTGACTTTACTTTCCACTAAGAAATGCTTAAATATTCCACCACTAGCTTCTCTATCAGCATAATCACACCCAATACTCTTCAGTTCACACTCCTGTCCCCAACAATATTATCCATTAATGTTCTGTGAACTACCTTTCCATTATCAACTCTGATCCATGCATACTTGAGCACATCCTTCTTTTTAAATACAGTATTGGCAATCAACATCTCTCTCACAATATACATTTTTATATATTTTTTCTCCACTCTCAATCCTATCAGGTACTCCACTCCTTCCATTTACAAACATTCCGATCTCCCTCAACACCAATTGCATTTTAATTCCCAAATTGTTCACACACTCTTTCAAGTTCATTCAAAATACTTCTCTTTCTTCCTCACTTCTTTCACAGCCAATGCCAAATGCACTAAAAAAACAACAAACCTCGTATTTCAGTCTCATTTTAGCATCTATTATCAGAAATGGCACTTCCTTCCCTTCCACTCTTCACTTACCAACAAAATCTCTACCTCTCTTCCTTGACTTCCCTTAACTCTAGACACCCTACCACACTCCCAAATGTCACCTCACGATTCCCTCTCATCTTAGTTTCGCTCAGTGCAAGTACATCCATCTTTCTCTCCACATACACATTCCCCATCTACTCCATCTTATTTTCACTTACACCACAACCACGCACATTCAGAGACCCAATTACTAGGATCATGGCTGGATCACTCCTTCCTAAATACCCCATCGTTTCCTTGGCTATTGGTACCATGACAATACAGGAGAGGGGATTTCCAGTATCCTTGTTGGGTGTAGATATATAGATGCATGTATGTATATATGTATATTTATCTATATCTATTTATATATCAATATATATATATATCAATATATATATATATATATATATATATATATATATATATATATATATATATATATATATATATATATATATATATATATATATATATATATATATATATATATATATATATATATATATATATATATATATATATATATATATATATATATATATATATATATATATATATATATATATATATATATATATATATATATATATATATATATATATATATATATATATATATATATATATATATATATATATATATATATATATATATATATATATATATATATATATATATATATATATATATATATATATATATATATATATATATATATATATATATATATATATATATATATATATATATATATATATATATATATATATATATATATATATATATATATATATATATATATATATATATATATATATATATATATATATATATATATATATATATATATATATATATATATATATATATATATATATATATATATATATATATATATATATATATATATATATATATATATATATATATATATATATATATATATATATATATATATATATA
>JAXCGZ010010560.1:25000-26339 GCA_037179515.1 Halocaridina rubra | reverse complement strand
CATATTTAGTCCTGATCATCTCATTTCATCCTATTTCCTCATCTGATTATTAAATATAAGGACATTTTGACGATATTAATTAGTAATCTCGGAGGAAGATTAATTTCCCACTTAACCCTTGTAAGCCATGAGGGGTCAAAATGACCCCACAGAATTTCTTAAATGTTGCCAATTTGCTATTTATTGACTAAGTGTTGTTATCATCCATGACTTTGTTTATCCTTGTCTAATTTAAAGGTTCAAAACGTATTGTGAAGTAGAATTGTCTTGTTTGAGAATTACGAAGCCACAAACTTCACTGGTGTCGCTGTAGACCCCTCCTGGCAATCCATGTTACTTGGGTTTTTTCACAAAAGTATATATATTTAATGATAATTTTGACCTAGGGTAATATAACTGCTAGAATATCCAACTTATCATGTTTTGAGAAGTATGCATGTCTAAAAATGATATAAATTCAATCTGTAGGTAGTTTCAACACTTAGATATGAAAAGTTTTGCGTAAATTGATAAGATATGGATTAAAGCCAATACAAAATGGAAAAAGTAAATATAATTTATTGCTTTGCTTCATGCTTTATGCAAAAAAAAAAAATATGCAAATAAAACAGTTTAGAGTTTATTGATATGAAAAATATCCATTTTCAAATTGGGGTCTCACTGACCCCACATGGCATTCTGAGTCACAATGTCAACTGACGTACGAAAGGTTAATATCGTTTGGATATTACAGTTTGGGGACTTCCTGGAAAACATATATGATTGTGGTCTTGCATGCCTTCCAAGTCAAGAACACTTTAAGATTCAAGGGGGAAACAGTTCTTGCATTGTATTTCACTTGTTATGTCCTTCAACTCTACCTGAGTTAGCGTAATGCCACTTCTCTACCTGTTTTTTACGAAAGTTTCGTATGATCTCATCCCTGGTTTCGTGCTATTATTCACATGAATTATTAAACAATATTGCAGCTAAAACACTCACATAATTAATTTGACTTCGAGGAAACAAAAAATAATTGAGTAATATAATGCTTACAAGTTATTTTATCTATCCATCTATTCACGTCTGAAGATAAATAGTTAAGTAAACTTTTGAGCGCTAAGATTCTCCATTGTTTTCTGTTTTCCCTTCGTAGTAAAAGTATTCATATTTACAATATTCATATGCCTCTCGTGTAACAGAGAGAGAGAGAGAGAATGTTTTAAAGTAGAGCGTGCACAGCATTTTAAAGTCTTATCTGAAGACGCAAAAGAACTAAACGAAGAATTTTTGTCTCGTCTGTTTCCACCTACATTAGGCATGCAAATTAATAAAGCAGATTTTATATATAATTTTATGG
>JAXCGZ010010560.1:17500-20000 GCA_037179515.1 Halocaridina rubra | reverse complement strand
AGGAATACAATCATCTCCAATTGTTCTGTCGTGAAGGTCGTCCTGTGGTCACTTTGCTTTGCATAAAGGTTCGTCTGATAGACAAGGTGGTCCAGGAGTTCCATGTCAAACATCTTTGGGAAGTACCAGAATGGGCATTGCTGCATGCTCAAACGGTTGTAGAGGAGGGTTACTTATGTCCTCCTTCACCCGCATCATTTCAACTGACACCCCCAGCGTCAAAGCCAACCTCCTCCTCCTCTTGTTCCTACCCCTCCTCCTCTTCTGCTACTTCTGGTGTTTGGTTGAAACTTCGATGCTTAGAACCTGCAAATAAAAAGAGAAAAACAACTGTCAAATTCTATAAGAAACATAGAAATAAAAAATACACTTACACAATTTCTCTCTCTCTCTCTCTCTCTCTCTCTCTCCTCTCTCTCTCTCTCTCTCTCTCTCTCTCTCTCTCTCTCTCTCTCTCTCTCTCTCTCTCTCTCTCTCTCTCTCTCTCTCTCTCTCTCTCTCTCTCATGAAACACACAAATACAAAACAAACTAACACAATCTCTCTCTCTTTGTCTCTCTAATATATATATATATATATATATATATATATATATATATATATATATATATATATATATATATATATATATATATATATATATATATTCCTTTACTTATGTACGACGCAAAGCTTTCACTTCAGTGCAAAATTAGGTCATGTTTTAGATAGATAAATTAACTCATCTCCATTGAGAAAGAGAAAAGAAATTTTTTTTATCAATAGATGAAAAATTAAACAAACAAAAACAACAGTGAATGAATTTTAAAGTTAGCAGATGAACCTTATGTGCCATATATTGCATAACGAGAAGCACATTAAACAATTATATAAATTATCAAATTTAATGATAAATTAAATTGGTACATAAATCTCTTTTCAAAGTCTCGGAATAAAAGTTACTTCTTTTAGTAATAATATAGGCTCGTGATATGTCTCCAAAGAGAGTTGTTTGTTAGTCTTTCTTTTATAAAAGCTATTTTAGAGAAAGTTGAACCTATAATATATCCATATATGCGGTCTACATTGCATTCACATACTCAGAGCGCCATATTCAAATTCTAAATGAACTCTCCTTTTATTTTATGCTATTTATTAATTTAGTTTTTTTTCATTATCTATTTATCTACTCATTTATCTATTTTTATGTTATGTAGTGGGTTAAACCTTCAAGAAAACAAAACGTATCATATATTTTTGAGCGTTTGTGGTGAACCATGAAATCGTACCCAACTAAAATGTTGAAACGCCTAAATTGTCTCATTTTCTTCCTTTTCTGAATAGCTGAGAAAATGTGTCTGGATTTTCTCTAGGTTTGCTACAAGGGAAGAGTGAAGCGGCTTTTGGGAACACAGTGGGAGAAGTTTTTGATTTTTTTTTCTACTTTTCGCAACTTGGATGAGTTGACATTTTTTGGATGGGTCTGATGTGTCTAATTTTCCATACCGTGTAAAAAAACTTTTAATGTTGCTTACTGGTCCTTTTTCCAGCTGCAGTAGTAGCAACGAAGTATTTCTCGAGTTTTGGTACAATGGAGAAGTGAAGCGGCTTTTGGGAACACTATGGGAAAATTTTTTGATATTTTTTTCTAATTTTCGAAACTTAAATCAGTTGACATTCTTCAGATGGGTCTGATGTGTCTAATTTTCTATACCGTGTAAATTTGTGAAACTTTTAATGTTGATTACTGGCCCTCTTTCCACCTGCAGTAGTAGCAACGATGTATTTCGTAAAATTTCACAAATTATAATTGAAGTAATAACATATATGTTAATATTGCAACTTATGTATTGCCATGTCTTCGGCTTTTCTATAGATTATCGAATCTTAGACCATTCGCTAGCTTCCCACAGATTGATAAATGAAAAACTGGATGATTTTTATTAAATAAACAGGATTTATATTTTCTTATTTTGCAGAGGAAGATATATGTAAAATAGGCTCTCTTACCTTCAATTTCTACGTCATGCCAATTCTATAATGCTTTCACTGACAAATATTGCTTTAAATATAAGGAAAGAACTTGGGTCTGAGTGTTGTCTCAGGTACACATATATTTTACAAGAAAGTTCTATAACGCCACAACCTTGCTTGTTAATGTGAGGGACATGATGTTTGAGAATGCTGAAAACTCCATTCATGAGAATGAATTACGTAAGCGTGAATCATTGCTAAATTATTTTGGCTTAAGGCATTCTTTTATCGCAAATATGGATATTCCAGTAATGATGTAAATTATAACTGCATATCTTGGGTTATTTGGGTCAGAATCTCCGTGATAGCATCACTTCATTGATGACTTATCAAGTATTTTTGTTTTATTAATCAGGAATAATTAATCGAAATTGTAGTTTTAAGTAACATGTATTATAAATAGCTCATATTTGGCTTATTGACAGCTTAAATGCCTTATAAGTTACTAAAGTTATAGATAAGTTAGTAGTATGAAAGCAAAGCCTTA
>JAXCGZ010010560.1:7500-12500 GCA_037179515.1 Halocaridina rubra | reverse complement strand
CAATTTAGAGGCTATATGGATTCCTAATATATTGATAGAGTTAAGAGGGTAAATTTCATTAGTTTCGAAGACAATAGAGTTATCAGGACGAGAAGAAGGTAAAGAGAGAGCCAGTAACTGTGTCTTGGAGGCATTGAATTTAACTAAATTTTGAGTGCCCCATTCAGATACTCTCTGCAAATCGGAGTTAAGAGTAGAAGAAAGAGTGATACGAGATTGATTACGAGTAACAGATGAAGGTTGTGAAGAAAAGGCACAGGAAAATATGAAGGGTAGAATCATCGGCAAAGGCATGAAGAAGAGAGGAAGATGGGGATTGTAGAAGATCATTGAAGAAGAGAAGGAAGAGAGTAGGTGAAAAAACAGAGCCCTGTGGAACTCCACTGGAAACAGAGAAAGGGCTAGATGTCGCGCCATCAACAACTACAGATATAGAACGGTCAGTAAGAAAACTGGAAATCAGAGAACAGAAAGAAGGGGTAAAGTCATAGGCAAGGAGTTTGGCCAACAGAGCCTTGTACCAGACTCTGTCAAAAGCCTTAGAGATATCAAGGGTGACGAAAAAGGATTCATCAAAGTTCCTCAGAAAAGATGACCATACATGAGTAAGATAGGACAGGAGAGTGGATCTTGCCTTGCGGAAGCCGTACTGGTGATCGGAGATAAGAGAGTTAGATTCAAGGCGTTTCAAGAAGTGAGCATTGAGTTAAGTTTCAAAAACATTAGCAATAGAGGAGGTTAGAGCAATAGGTTGCTAGTTAGAAGGAATAGAGCAGTCACCCTTCTTAGGAACAGGTTGAACTAGAGCATGCTTCCAAGATGAAGGATAGATACTGGTTGACAGAATGAGGCAAAAAAGATGGCAAAGCACGGGAGACAGTTCATCTTCAAACTCCTTAAGGAGCCTTGCAGGGATACCATCGGGACCAGATGCCTTGTTCGACTTGAGTGAGCGAAGAATCTTATAAACTTTGCGTGATGAGAGGATAAGGGATTGCATAGGGTTAGAGAGGGGAAAAGAATGAAGAACAGGTGAGCTGGAATTGTTGATAGAAGAGTTGGCAGAAAAATGAGAGCCAAAGAGAATGGCTTTGTCAGTGGGAGAGCAAACTATATAACCATCAGAATGAATGAGTGGGGAAAAGCTTGAGTTATAGAAGTTTTTGGAGAAGTTTTTGGCTAAGGACCAGAAGCATTTGTCTGTGGGAGAGGAGTTAAGGTTATCAACTTTCCTTCTTATAAAGGAAGCCTTAGACCTTTGAATCTGAGCTGTACAGCAATTCCTAGCTAAATAAAAGCAGAGCAAGTTAAATTGGAAGGAGAGGCTTGGTAAGATCGGTGAGCCAGATTCCCAGCCTGGATAGCCATTGAGCAGGCACGGTCAAACCAAGTTTTAGGGCGAGAGAAAGTTTTTGTAGAAGAGGGAATGTACACCTCCATTCCCGTGGTCATGATCTCATCAACTTCTAGAGCTACCTGATCAGGGTTGCGGGACCGAAAGCAGTAGTCATCCCATGGGAGGTCAAAGAGAAAGTTACGCAAATTTTCACGTTGGGTTCGCTCGAAGTGATAAAGGCGGCGCTGAGTAGGAGGGATTGGTGGTGGGGGAGCGAAAATGGAAGAGACAGAGATCATAGAGTGGTCAGATTTACCAAGAGGGGAAAGCACAGAATAAGAGTAGTTTGAAGGTCTAGAAGTAAAAAATAGGTCATGAGTGTTTGCAGCATGTTCGTGACGATCAGGAACGCGAGTAGGATGTTTGATAATTTGCTCCAGATCGTGAGTAATAGAGAAAGCAAGGGCCTCGCTTCCTTCCACATCAGTGTGAGAAGAACAAAGCCACTCACTGTGGAGTACATTGAAGTCTCCAATGTAGAGAACTTCGGCATGTGGGTGAAAAGATAGCAAGGACTCATGGCACGAGGAGAGATATTCAAAGAGAGACACAAACTCGGTGGAGTTTGGAGAACAGTAGCAGATGCAAAGGATGATAATGGTAGTGGAGAGATAGACTTTTAGCCAGAAAACATCAAAGTCAGGAGATTCAAGGACCATGAGCCTCACAGCAGTAGTGTAAATGTTGCAGTATGCACAGACCCCACCTTTGGAATGAAAACGAGTATACAGATTATAGTGAGAGATTTGGAATGGGTCAGTGGAAGCATGTATAGACAACTGGGTTTCAGATAGGAGGAGGAGGTTAGGGAGGAAAGTGCAGAAGTGCTGTTCCACATACGAAAGATTAGGGTGCAGCCAACGAATGTTTGAATAGTGAAGAGTGAAAGAAGCAAATCTATTGTTAGGTGCAAGGTTAAGAGCAGAACCATTACTAACACCAAGGGAGTGTCTGCCCTCAAGCTAATGGTGGAGTCAACATGATCCCTGGATATTTTTTGCACCCCACTATGCCGGGTACTGGGGGCCATTAGTTATGAACCTTTAATAAATAATAACAAAATGTGAGGAGAAGGAAAGTAAAAGAGACAGATGTGCAGAATGTTGTGACTTGTCAAATGTAATGGAATAGCAAGAGATGTGTAATGAATATGCCAGAATATTCAGTGTAGATGTAGGCATGAAGAAAGAACCGTCCTGAAGGAAGGCTCAACCTGGAACTGTCTGGAAAAGTCCTAGTTGCATACTAATACCTTCAGTCATAGTCTTTCAATGGGCAGCTGGTGCCATGGCCAACCTACTAATCTTATATATATATATATATATATATATATATATATATATATATATATATATATATATATATATATATATATATATTATCTATCTATCTACCTTGGCTATTTCCCCTTTTAATTGGGGGGTAGGCGACATCAAGAAAGGAAAACAAATAGGGGGATTACTTTGCTATATGGGCAATGACGAGGCAGCTAGCGACTGTTCAGAGGGCACTGCTGGAGTGCCACAGTCCATCCTCCCGGCTCTGCCACAACCTGTGTCGCTTCACAACTGCCAACTCCTCCTACTGCCCCTACCACAGGGCTACCTCTGTAAGACGCAGCCCCGTGGTAACAGCAGATGCCCATCAGAGCTGAGTCACAATCGCTCGCCACTCATTCCTATTCCTAGCACGCTCGCCTACTTCCCTCACATCCATCCTCCTATCATTCAGGGCTCTCCTTACACCATCCATCCATCCAAACCTAGGCCTCCCTCTAGTATTTCTTCCATCAACTCTCGCATTCATCACCTTTTTCAGCAGCCTTTCATCATCCATCCTTTCCACATGGAAAAACCATCTCAGAACATTCATATCTACTCTGGCTGCAATTTCTCTCCTCACACCCGTTCTTGCTCTCACCACTTCATTCCTAATCCTATCCAGTCGAGATACACCAATCATTCTCCTCAGGCATCTCATCTCAAACACATTTACTTTCCATCACTCACTTACTTTCATACCCCATAACTCTGCTCCATACATCACAGTTGGCACAACCACTTTCTCATACAAAACTTTCTTAACATTCATTTCCAACCCTCTATTCTTCATCACTCCTTTCAATGCACCCAACACTTTACATCCTTCATTCACTCTGTGACACACATCTGCTTCCACTTCACCATTTGCAGCTATAACCGAGTCTAAATACTTAAACTGATTAACCTCCTCAAGTGTCTCTGCATTCAACATAACATTCAATCCAGCGCCATCCTTATTTCTTGTACACCTCATAACCTTACTCTTTCTCACATTCACTCGCAACTTCCTTCTCTCACACACCATTCCAAATTCTGACACTAAAAGACACAGTTTTTCCTCTGAATCTGCCACCACCACAGTATCATCTGCAAACAGCAACTGATTCAGCTCCCAATCGTTATCATCCCTATCTACCATTCTCAAACCTCGACAACGCACTCGCTCATTCACTTCTCTTACAACTCCATTAATATACAAATTGAACAGCCATGGTGACATCACACATCCCTTTCTCAGTCCCACACTCACTGGAAACCACTCACTCATTTCATTCCCTACCCTAACACAAGCTCTACTGCCCTCATACACTCTCTTCACTGCATGCAACAATTTACCATTAATTCCATATAATCTCAAAACATTCCAAATAGTCTCTCTATGAACTCTATCATATGCTTTCTCCAGATCCAAAAATGCAAAATACACATCCTTACCCTTTGCTAAATATTTCTCACATAACTGCCAAACTATAAAAATCTGATCTATGCAACCTCTACCTCTCCTAAAACCACTCTGCACTTCCGCGATCACATATTCTGTCTTACCCCTAATCCTATTAACCAGTATCCTACCATACACTTTTCCTACCACACTCAACAAACTTATACCAATAAAATTACTGCATTCATACATATCTCCCTTACCTTTGTATAGGGGCACTATACAGGCAATCACCCATTCCACTAGCACCAATGACAACATAAAGCATATATTAAACACTCTCACTAACCATTCCAATGCAGTCACACCCCCTTCTTTCAACATCTCCACTCTCACACCATCCATTCCAGGTGCTTTACCTGCTTTCTCTTCATACAATGCCCTTTTCACCTCCTCTCTTGTAATCTCTCTCTCATTTTCATCTCCCATTACTGGCCCTTGAACCCCTCCCACTGCCACTATAGCTGCCTCTCTATCTTCCTCAACATTCAGCAAGCACTCAAAATATTCTGCCCATCTTTTCCTTGCATCGTTCCCTCTTAACATCTGTCCATTCACATCTTTCACTGTCTCTTCCATCCTCGATCCACCCTTCCTTACTCTTTTCACTTCTTTCCAAAACTTCTTTTTACTCTCCTCATGTTCCTACTAAAATCCTGTCCCCACCTAACATTTGCCAACCTCTTCTCTTCCTCTACCTTCCGCTTGGTTTCCACACTTTTCTCCCTACATCTTTCATACTTCTCCCTATTTTTACACTGCAGCCATTCCTCAAAAACCCTCTTTTTCTCTTCCACCTTCATTTTCACCCCTTCATCCCACCACTCGCTGCCCCTCCACA
>JAXCGZ010010559.1:15000-26389 GCA_037179515.1 Halocaridina rubra | reverse complement strand
AATCTCTCTTGGGAATTAGGCCTAGACGGAATACGATCGGTAATGGAAGCATTAAGCTAAGACAAATAATGCTTTTTGGCCCTCTTAATACCACCTCTTTTATTATAGATACGAAAAGTCATATGCCTAAGTATCTCATTTTTTTTTTTTTTAGTTATCTGTTGTTTTATTATAAGTAACTTGTTTGGTAAACTCTGAATTGTTTAATTGATTGCCTTCATATTCGTATTTAATTTTTGAGTTTAATGGTGTTTGACGTTTTAAGGTAAATCATAATATCTTGTACCATTTTCTTGATTGTTTCGTATGTTTAAGATATTAAGCGGACTGTTCTTTGATCATACGTCCAGATTTGCTTCCTCCAAGTACCTTAAAATTGGCATTGTTTGCTTTAGTGCAAAGACTTATTGATGTAAATTTTCGTAAAATCTTTCTCTTCTTATTTCATTTACTTTTGGATTTTTAGCTGTGTGTTTTTTTTAAATGAGGGTCTTTTTAAGTAATCCCTTGATATATTTCACAGATTATGTAGAGCATTGTAGATGACTCACGTTTGATGATAATTTGGTCTAAATGTCCCACGCATGTCAACTCGGTTTTGATTTTATTTTTTTAATTTTGTGTTGGAGCAGTTAGGGTAAAGCATCTGCGCTTGTCGGGCCCCATGGCTGAAGATTTTGTTTCTTACACTCGTCTCATCTCCTACCATTTTATGCTTTTTCAGTATGTCTCGATAGTGTAAGATTTGTTTTTTCTTTTGCGTTTTTTATAATCAGACCTTCAAAATCGCCATTAATTACTCGTTTTTAGGTCAAGTTAGAAGAAATTAGGTTATAGTAGGTAAGCATAGGTTAGGTTAGGAATAATATCCGATGGTTTTGAGAGTGAGATTCGTTCAAAATACATCAAAATTCACCAGATTCACGATTGTAATCGTGGATGACCCAAGAAGGATGATGGTGGGAGAAGGGAAAGTGTGTCAACCCTTATCCCCAAGGAGATAAGTGGAGTGATCGAGGAACGTTTGGGTTATGGTGAATACGTGCTTTGACTCGGCCATTCCCCCTACAAGGGGATTGCTGCCATTGGACATGTATGATCATTATTTTTTTTTTTTAAGTTTAATATTGTTTTGGTTTAACGAGTGACTTGAATTATCATGGATTATTTTTTTCGTTTGCCATAAGTACTTTTGTTATTGGTGTTTTAATGTGAGAGTTCGGTCCATGAGTAGATATGATCGACTTACTAGCACTCCCTTAATATCTTGTCAATAATAGCTTGTTTATGGGAGAGCATTTAGAAAAGGGTCATTTTGGTCAATTTATATTTTTAGGATGAATAAGAGTACTTTGCTCTAAATGAGCTGGTTGTCCACAAAGTCTTCTCAACTCAGATGATTCATAGGTCATTTTCGGTTTCGCTTGGATCGTTTCATTCGTTATGGGAAGCAGTCTCTCTCTCTCTCTCTCTCTCTCTCTCTCTCTCTCTCTCTCTCTCTCTCTCTCTCTCTCTCTCTCTCTCTCTCTCTCTCTCTCTCTCTCTCTCTCTCTCTCTCTCTCTCTCTCTCTCTCTCTCTCTCTCGGCTCTAAGTCCCCTATGTCGCTTTTTTTTCAACAGATTCTGTGGTATTTTTTATTCTCTGAAAGTCTTGCATACATTTTCTCAAACATGAAGATTTATTGAATGAGAGAGTTATTAATGAAATGTGGGAATTTGTTAGAGCAGAAGATAGAACACCATTCATTTGAAGAACTGCATTTATTTTATAATGATATTTTATTATTTTAATTGGAAGATGCAATATTTGAAAATCTCATGTTTACTGGGTCTTGCAAGTAGAGAGGACTATTCCATAAACAGAGAATTCAGTCACTCGTATAGAATCTTTAGATTGAGTCATATTAATATATATTTTCAGTTTTCCATGGTCATTTTACTCTATAGTGTTTTAAATTTCATTTTATAGTAGAATCAGAGATCATAAAATACGAAAAACGTTGCTAATAACTAGTGAATGTTGTTACTGTCGACTCCTGGAGAAGATGGATATATCTATTTGATAGCCTCCTGGCTAGTACAGTGGTAACGCGCTGGCCTCGCATTCACGAGGTCGACGGATCGTGCCTCGTCCAGGCAAGAGAGTTTAAGCTGTTTACTGGCGAGGTTACTGCTGTGGCTGGTCACCACAGTGAGGGGTTGGGGCCTCTGCCGGCTGGCGATCGCCCTATGGGTCTTCCATGACCCGTTCCACCCATCCGTGGGTGGAGAATCTAAAACAACAATCTATTTGATCTGGTTGACATGACCATGCAAATTTTATTTTCCCCCAGCGATTATAAGTTTCCTTCGTGTTCCATAATTTCTTTAATGTAACTAAGATATGGTATTGAAAATTTTATATTTTCTCTTGAATTTTAGACCTTTTGAAGCACGACACATAGATAATTCGTGCTAAAAAAATTAGGTAAAAACTCTAAAAGTACAATCTCTTTGTTAGGTGGAGATGCCTAGACATACCTAGGACATTAATTCATTTAAACCTTATCATTTAGTTAAAGAGAATTAGATATGAACCTGTATCTATACAATGGCCCCATTCCCCTCTCTAAGGGGGTGGCACAACCCCCCCCAAAAAATAGCACTTTTATCTTTAGCCAAGACATACCTCAAGCACTTCTCTATTAATATAGCAATTAAATTCTATGTAATTATTTTTTATGGGAAGTGAAAATATACTTTCATTTCAAAAAAAGGAAAAAAATTTCATCATTTAGACATAACAAATCTTAATTGCTTTGAACACAAATACTTATTTATCAGAGATGAAACAAACTAATATATACTGTATAAGAAATGAATGTAAAGGAGATGAGGTGTTTGAGAGGTATGATTGGTGTATCCAGAATAGATAGCGTAAGAAATGATAATGTAAGGCAGAGAACGGGTGTTGGAATGAAGCTGTCGGATAGGTTAGATCAGAAAGTGTTGAGATGGTTTGAACACATGGAAAGGATGAGTAATGAACGATTAGTGAAGAGAGTGTGGAGTGCAGAAGTGATTGGAGTTAGGTTAAGAGGGAGACCTAGAAAGAGATGGATGGATGGCGTGAAAAGAGCACTGAATGCACGTGGAATGTCAGTGGAACAGGGAAGAGTGCTTGCAAGAGATAGGAATGAGTGGAGGAAGATTGTGCTTATATGACGCGGCCCAAAGGGATTGCTCGCACCTGCTAGCTCAGTGAACTGTGGTGGACGGGTATGAGGGGAGTTGCCATTTGATGAAGCGGTGGGGGTAAACCAGCTGCGGCTGTCAGCCTCATTGTAGAACACTCTTGGCCACCTACCTCGTGGGTGACCCAAGCAGGGTGGAAGGGGGGGAGACTTGGCAACCCTCTATTCCCAAGGACCTGAGAAGAGTGGTTGAGGTATGTATATGGATCGTGGTGAATGCGCGTTTCTTGGCTCAGCCACCCCCCTTACAAGGGGGAATGAGACTTGTGTCTATGTATGTATGTATAAGAAATTTTTAATAGAAATACCGACTTCTCAGAAAGTTTAAAACCAATGAGAATACCTTAATAATTATAGAAAAATATAAATTTTCATCTTTTAATATTTTCAGTTTTATTTTTAGTGTCAATATCTGGCACTCATATGAAATTATATTAAATATTTTCTCGTCTGACATACCAAGATATTTTGAAGATAAGCACATTGGAAATGAGATATATCCACGTTAGATAATCTTTGGAAAAGTAATCTTTGTGTTTTTAAGTTTCCATAATCTGTTGAAGATAGAATTTGCTTGAATTGACCATACATCAATATTTAAGATTTTTCTTAAGTAATGTTAGTTTGGCTTCTTGTCCATGGACTTTTCAGATTTCTTGAAGATTGACAGGGATATATATATATATATATATATATATATATATATATATATATATATATATATATATATATATATATATATATATATATATATATGTCTGATACTTTTATTAATTGATTTTATGCTGTTTCTTTTTATTGTAACTTCGAAGTTCTTAATAAATACGTGTGCTTGAAATAGAGATTGGTCAGCATTTTATACATGTGTAAATATCGTTCTCTTGTATCCTTGTAATTGAATTTCCAAGGTATGTATCATTGTGCAGTACTTTATTTTTGCATAGTTTTCTTCTCTTTACATTCCAGAATCTCTTGAATTAAATATGCTTAAAATAGGATAGATTAGTGTTGATACTCCTCATAGATATTGTTGTAATGATCATTGCAATTAAGTTTTCAAGATTTGTTGACTATAATTCCTCGTAAATGATATATATCGTTAAGCGATTCACCCTCGAAATAATATTTGTTCCTCGTAATTAACCTTCTAGAATCGCTGAAGATAAAGCCTACTAGAAATCAAAGATCATCCAATGGCACTCCCTCTAGTTTCCTTAACGAAGCAGATTGTGAAAATGATGCCAAATGCCGAAACTGCTGAATAAAACCAATAAAATCCTGCTGGGCTGAGAAGAGTTTGCATTGGCGAGTATAGCTGCAATGTTGCAAAGGCGAATACTCCATTGGCGATCTGACTCACTGCACTGGCCTGTAAATGTCATAGACCAAGGTAAATTAGCCTATTGTGGGACGTTACGAAAGGCATTCACACTTAATTCCCCTGCTCCAACCTCTCCATATCATTGTACTAGAATTTAATATTTTTACTAATTTCATTTGAGGATTACCCTATAAGCAACCTTCTTAGATAAAATATATCTTGCAATTTTGGATACTTATATTCTGCATTTTTTTTACATTGGCTACTACTTCGCTTGGCGTATATAGGGTCGTTATAATGAGTGGTAAATAAATGTATTAAGTATGATATGTCATTTATATGAAACACCTTTGGAATTTTGTTGATCGTGCCTGCAGTGCGATTTATCTTTAGAATTTCTTCGCTAGCATTAAGTAATTGTATATAAAAATGGAGTTTCTTATATGTTTTAAGGTAAGACCTTGATATTGTTGGAGCTTTAATAATTGAAGACTCACCCTTGTCAGAAAACTGTTCTTAATAGTGGAACATTAGACTTTCTTGTACTAAATACGGAAGATGTTTTCTCGTCCTGAATATTATAGGTTTATATATCCTAATATTTGATATAAGAGACTGCAATATATTACAGAAGGATTCTGTTTATTTTCCTCACGTAAGGGTTTATATATATATATATATATATATATATATATATATATATATATATATATATATATATATATATATATATATATATATATATTTAATTTCTCTTACTGCCTACTGTAAGGAATCGAATCAGGGGCCAATTGCACAAGAATTCATAGCTTATTTCGCTGATCTACTGAGGTCATAATTTTGAGTGAAGTAGAATTGTTATTACTGTTTTATGACAATTGGCTCAATGCATATAGCTGTTGTCCTGTTTTTCAAGTCTAGGTCGGATCCCGATAGTGTTTGGTAACACATTTGGAATTATTTTTATGTAGGACTGCATTATGATGATATATATATATATATATATATATATATATATATATATATATATATATATATATATATATATATATATATATATATATATATATATGTTGTTGCTGACCTGTGGCCTGATGGCTGTAGGGAAGTATTCCATGTTGAGTATGAAAGGTATTGGACGAAGTCCCAAGTTGCTGCCGACAACAAATGCGATCAGGCATACCAGGGGTATCCATCCGTAAGATTTCTCTTCCACTACTCTGCAAAATGAAGTCATTGAAACATTTAGACTTAAAATGTTAAGAATATTTGTCAGTCTCGTATATGAAGTGCAATGTGCATTTCGATATTGTATATTGGAAAGGTATTGATGGGAACCGCGGAAGCGTAGTGGTTAAAATACTCGACTTGAGAGATGATAGACCCGTTATCGAGTTCAACACGGAGCGTTAGGAAGGGCATCAAGCCTTATGTCTCCAGCTCTAATCTATCTGTGTCTACCCCCATAATGGAGATTAATAGTGACACAAAAAACGTAAAAATATTGCACTATTTTTTTTATTTTGTAAATAGTGAGCTTAGATTTCATATACTTATGGTGATGGTAAGAGATGCAAATGCTAATATAAACTTTTTTCATTAGCATAAATCAGTATTAATAGGTTTTGTGATCATATTCCTTATATTCCAAAAACAATAATTATTTATTTACCTATTGACATTATAGTCATCCGGGAACATCTTCATTACCTCATCAGCTTCGTGATTGTCTATGTGTGTGTGATTCAATTGTATATATTCCAAGAGATCAGTTTGAGCGTTAAAATACACGTGGATACCCATTATAATTAAGACCACCGTGCATATAAGAAAGGAAACAACCAACAATGTTTTCCTTCTAAAACGATTCATGATTATGCAGGAGAGCACTGAACCCATTAATTGGAATACGAAGACCAGGATTGTAGCTATATTCTCGTCCAAGGCTGACCCACTCTCTATTAACATTCTAGTAGCGTTAGAATAAAGGACACCCAGCCCACAGAAGTTTTGCGTGAGAAACAGTGTCAAGATAATCAGCAAGGACTTGATGTAGGAGCTCTTCAGGAGATCCCCACAGCCATACTTTTTAGTCATGCCTTCGTTCATCGTCTTCAGAGTTGCTATTTCTTGTTCTATGTCAGCATGTGGTCCTCTTAAAAGATTTAAAACTTTTCTGGCCTCATTCTCCTTTCCAGATACCACTAAGTAAGTTGGGCTCTCTGGAATAAAGAAAGCAACGATAGTGGCTAATACACACATCGCCATTGCTGCGAGGCAGAGTTCATACCAGTTAAGAAGTAAACCCAAACAGGCCACTATCACAAATCCCATGTCCAAAGCTGCTGTTGGTAGTACACCAACCGTGCCTCTTATGCCGATATCGGCTATTTCAATATTGTAGACAGAGCTTATGACTCCCGTTAGGCCAGTGCCAATACCAACGATAAATCTGGCGATTTAAGAAAAAAAATAATATTAAATAATTTATTATTGAGAGAATTGTCATATTATATTAAGTAAATGACAAAAAGTTTAATTTCGCTTGACTATATTTTGGCATGGAGAATTATGAACTGAAAATAATTAAATATATCCTTTTGTATCCTGCATCATATAATAGAAAATTTGTTTCCTCTGCATTTCTTGATCAAATAGAAATCTGCAATGTATATGTTGAAGCTAATTGTCAAGCTTACCTTCCTGCATATATCATATCAGGACTGAATGCTGTGAATATTAAGCACCAGCTTAATAAATTAGGAAAGAGAGTGAATATGAGTGATTTTTTCCTTCCTATCCTTGTGGTTAGCCATCCTGCAATCCACTTTCCTGGGAGTGAGCCTGCTGCTATCAAGCTACCTGCAAAAACATACTATCTAATAGGCTAACCATGTGATAGCCTTGTGAATATGACCTCTCAGTAAATCGTTCAATGATATATACCCAGTAAGAAATGTTGAATGAGTGAAATGAAAACCATACTGTCTACAGAATACAGTATTGTTATTTTTATTTATCAGAAATATTCTGCCAAAATGATCTCACCAAACAAGTTCATTTGTGACTAAGCAATAGCAATATGGTTATTTTACCCGTATATGTAATTTTTCTTGTTTTCTTTGTGAATTGAAAACAATACTTTTTACAAATTATATAGTTTGTTATCAAAGTTGCCTAGAATGATCTCACCTAGTAAATCCATTTGTGACGAGACAAGAGCAATATGCCCATTGTATATAGTCTTATGGCCTTCTCCCTTGAGATCTGAAGATGCAGGATTTGTCCATGCCACGGTCACGCCCAAATTTACAAAATTTAGACATATTCCCAACGCCATTAGTATCTGTCAAGAGACGCAGACTTATTCAATGGGTATTTTTTTTTTAATTAGTAAGTGCACTGTGAATATTGGCAGTTTTGCCAAATTATTGCTCTTTTGCTGTTTTGTGATTATGATTCCCCATTCGAATGGGGATGGACACCGGTTGGAGCTGGAGAATTAAGGCTGAATGGGCTTGAACAGGGATTTGTTATCTTCCGAGTAGAGCGCTCTAACCGCTATGCTACTTCGAACTCCAGTTTTGTCAAGTTATAATTATTTTAGTAAATATTTTTCTTATTATAGTGCCGAAGTTATGAAAGCTAATATTCATTTTCAGTGTTACCAGGTTTTCTGGATTGTTATAACAGCATTCCTAGATTAATTGACTCGTACTGACTTATGTCTCTTACATTCCTGACACTAAATACCATACACCTATCTTCTTTTGTCTTTTGACCAAGTGCAGCTAACGATTTCATTCATTCTCAGGGGTTAGGTGATGAATTCTTATTATTATATTTTTTTAATTACTATTTTAGCATTTTTTTATGTCGGTATTTATCCTTCACTGCTTGACATCTTCCGTCTGAATTATATTTAATTGTTCTTTATTTATTCATTAGTTTGCCCTTTAATTTTCAATTGACCTCTCATTGTAATCTCGTTTCCCGGATTGGATATAGAAAACGACTCTCAGTACATTAACTAACCCCTAAAATTGTTATCTTAGGTTCGTAAAGGCTAGGTTTGACATTGACCTAACTTGGTCTACTCTAACATTTAACGGGGTTATTTATTGAACTGGGAGTCGTTATCTATATTTGATCCCATTTCCCTAATAAGACATTCTGTAATGTTCTCCTTAACCATCGTTAACTAACCATTATCATTACTTTCCATGTTTCCTTTAACTTCTTAAACCATTTTCAATAGATTTATTTTTGCCTCATTTGATACCTTCATTCCAAATTTACAGAGTTCTAAAAGTTTATTTTATATTTTTCATTCTGTTCAGTCTTAATTAGATGCTTAATTTGCATCTCTGGTCTTATAGTAACTCAGCAAAATCTTAGTTGTGTTTTAAAAAACAAGCGTTAGGTGGGAGAAAAAATGGCAGAATATTTACTAAAGTTCCTATAGCCTACCTGTTTTGCAAGCCGATGTCTTCTCTCGGAAGGTTGTTCGGTGCATGTCTTTAATATGCTTGCTTGAAGGTTGGAAGAATTATTTGGACAGTCCTTTGATCGTTCGTTGTATATCTTGTCTGTGCTCTCTGGTGGGATAAATATTTATATTTCGAGCCACATATATATATATATATATATATATATATATATATATATATATATATATATATATATATATATATATATATATATATATATATATATATATATATATATATATATATATATATATATATATATATATATATATATATATATATATATTATTATTTTTTGTTTTTATTACATTTGTCCGTTTGTCTTGCAAAATAGTTCCCGGAGAATTTTTCATTAATTCTAAGTTTTCAAAAATGTGTCTCCCTATGTAGAATATAAAAAAGGTAGAAATCTGAAAAAATTGCCGCAGCCATAAATAAAAACATCACACCATTTCAGATTCAAAGCTGTTACGAGCATTTTTAAGTGTGTGTGCGCGTGTGCATGTGCATGCGTGCGTGTGTGTGTGTGTGTGTGTGTTATGCAACATAGGTAAATTCAATGTGATGAAATGGACTTCCATGGAGATATTTTGGCAATAATTCAGTGTTTTACATGTGAATATATAGACGAAGAGTCTAGTATAAGGTTACTATAATTTTGTAATTATTTTAGCAAAAATGTTGTAAGTGTTTCTAAGAAATGGATTATAAATATTTATCTAAAAAAAAAAAAGTCCGAATACTAAATATTATATTGAACTGTTCCTGTGTGTGTGCTGCATTCATAATTCTATTGGACATAGTCATTGCATCCTTGGATGCTATCATTAAGGTAAGTCTTATCAGATTTTTATCTGTATGATATAATTACCTGATATAGCATCAGGAGATGAATCTGTCAGTTCCGCCATTGTTGAGGAATTCGTTATCTGCAGAAAAAAAGGAAAAACAGGCTCTTGTTTCTTAACTTCTAAACAGGCTCTTGTTTCTTAACTTCTAAACAGGCTCTCGTTTCTTAACTTTTCTCTTGTTATATGTGAATAATATAACTCTTCTTTAATGCTGTACGATCTATGAAGATTTCTTGCACACTTGTCTCTTAAATAGTGTCACTTCTGATCACAATTTCAATTAATAATGCATCTAAAATATATGTATTTACACTTTACTTTTTTGAATTATGAATGCATCTGAAATTATAAATATATGTATATGATGTAATTGACTGCACTTCTAGCATTCACATGTTAATATTACTCGCCGTTCACTCTGATGTTTTTTTTTCTGTGTTCTTATTCGTCACTTACAACGACACTACAATGCAAATTCTAGAAAGAACCATATACTGATAATTATAGATAATTTTCGCATAATGCTGTATTTAAAGACAAACTATTTATACAAGATTAAGAATAATAAATAAGTTTCGATTTAGTAGTAAGTTCCCATTTGGCGCTCGTGATTTAGCCCTTTGGCACTGAGAAGTCATCGGTCACAGAGTAATAATGATAATGAAGACCTTTTCACATGGCTCTCCTTTCTCTATCACTCGTCCCTTCACTGTTTGTTAGCAAGGTCAAGATAAGATACGAGAGTTGGATGATGCCAATGGCCGGGCGAACATAGTGCAATGTCATCGGAATTGCTCAAGTTTTATAATAATCTAAGATCTCGAAGTCTGCGTCCACCCCAACTCGAGTGGGGATTAATAATGACACACACAGCGGCAAACGACACATATAGCTACAGTTGTAATCACTCCCATGTTTATTTGAGTTCCTTCCATTTATTTTTACTCTGTTACAATGCAAACTTAGTTAATATTTATATTTTTATGCTTTGGAAATGAAAGTTTGGCATGGCAGTCAGTATGTATAAGGTAAGTACTGCGATCAAACAATAATTTCATAAATGAATCCTAACCTTACCTGGATGTGTCTGGCCCTAGTTTGGCACTAAACTCCATGCGGTAGCTTCACTGACTTGTTCCTAAACAGCGAAATACATTGCGCCGCCATGTGCAAATGGTGTTGAATAACCGCTAAGAATGAGATGGTTTAATTCTCATACGGCACTCAAGATATAGAGTTTCATGAGATACACAAAAAAAGACCTATGCATGTTTTTTTTTTTATCTTTCATTTTTCTTTCTTTTATATCTTCCTCTGCCTCAACGATTTCTTCCTCTTCTCCAATTCCCCGTTCTTTTTTCCGAACCCCTCTTATTTCTCCATTACTTTTGAAAGAATCTCAGATGAAACTTATGTAAGCTTGGGTACGAAAATAATTTTGTTGTTGTTTCATCATGGTACGTCAAACTTAGTTGTCCCTTATGCAGGCAATGC
>JAXCGZ010010559.1:0-12500 GCA_037179515.1 Halocaridina rubra | reverse complement strand
ATAGAAATGGGGCCGAATTATTTAAGCTATTTTCTAAGAATTCCTATTTCTATGAACCCTAAACAAATTATACAAACATAATATATATATAGTATAATTTCAGTGTGTAACTAATATCAAACATTAATTAAGATCAAAAGTCAGTTTAAATCAAAACATTAATTCATCTACTTCTCTCGTTTCTTTAAAAGACAAAATTGAGTTAATTACAGTAGAATTATGACTCATTTAGAACATTAGCAAACAATTAAGTAGAGTATTAGCATGTATAAACATGTAAAATGCAATAGACCATAACATCAATAGTAATTTCTATAAGAAACCTTACCTTCAAAAATTCTATTCCTATCATTATTAGGGGCATTGATTTGTCTTAAAATTAAGCCTTAAAAACTACTCCTGAAACAAAACATGTTTTACTGTGTGCAAAGTCAAAACATTTACTGTCTCTATATGCAATTACTATTCAGAGACCACTTAATATCAAAACTTAATGAACCTAAAGATTAAATCATAATTCAAATAATAATAATGCTAAAACAAAACACTAATATTATTTAAGCAGAAAACAACTTATTAATCTTAGTTCAAATCATACAATTTATCAATGGCACTTATTCAACACTATATCTAAGGGAGACTCTGAGTTTTCGCTTAAAATTATCTTAAAGCTAGCAAAACAAAAAAAATAAACATAAAAATAAAAATATTTTGTCTTTTTTAGCACAAAAGACGGTGGGGACATTTTCTTTCCCATTTTTTCAGTTCTAATACGGGGGTAATTTTAATTAACTAATAAGGGATTTTTTAAATACCCTTCTTTCTCTCTTCACTAAAGTTTGGACATGTATAGGGATTATTTTTCTTTCTCGTTTACGTGGCTTCTAAAGGTATTATTAAAATATTTTAAAATATTTCTGTGTTTCTTTTCCTCTCTTTTCACTACAGTTATGACATGTATGGGGATCTCCTTGTTTCTGGGATTTCATCAAGATTACATGGTTTTTTTTAAAGTAGTTTAAAACTTTTATTTTTTTAGGACTGTTCTCCCTGTCTTAGGACGACTTTTAATTTCTCTGTCTAGGACGACTTTCGTTTTCTCTGTCTAGGACGACTTTTCATTTCTCTGTCTAGGACGACTTTTAATTTCTCTGTCTAGGACGACTTTTAATTTCTCTGTCTAGGACGACTTTTAATTTCTCTGTCTAGGACGACTTTTAATTTCCCTGTCTAGGACGACTTTCGTTTTCTCTGTCCCTTGCTCATGAATTCTTGCTATGTGCGATTCCACGGTTTCCCTCGGGGATTCTATTTTTTTCACTCCCTCGCTGTCCTTGCTGCAGGCCCAGGTTTGTTGCCATATCTCCGTTACTCGGATAGGCAAAACAAAAAGGACAAGGACTGGGCCCATCCGCTAATCCTTCCAGCCCGGCTTCCTCGTCCCGCCCTCGGCCGATCTTGACTAAGACCACCACGCAGGAGACCTGCAACGTCACAGCGATTCTCTTCCGTACGGCCATCCACACGTACCTTCGAAGCAGATCTCGGGATGAAAATTTGAACCTCTGTCACTACTACAGTTGTAAGAAAGGTTCCCTATGACTTCAGGGTACCAACAATGGCCATACGTTGGTAATCGAGGCTATACTTTGCCTCCCCTGCAACTGCAAGTGATTGCAATCTCTATTCAATGGGCACTAGGGACTTGTCTGAACGGACAAAATCTAAGACTTTTAGAACTTGCAGGTCGGGGCTGCCTAGGAATAGGGTGGTAATGGAAGGTATGTGTCTACACAACTAGATTATTATTCCAAGATACTTAGGACTTAGCAACTGCTACATAGCATTACTCTACTATAAATGTCAAAAAGAACAATCATTAAATGCTGAGAAAAGCCACTAAAGAAACATTCTTATTAGCGGTGGCTACAGTAACATCCAGTATGAATTCAGATAAAAGATACAAATCATCAAGTTACTGCTGATTTCATTTCAACAATAATAATTAGCAACAGGCCATTGAGAGATAGCAACAATATCAGTCAACATAATATCATTACTAATAATCATGATCAAAAAAATAAGAATAATAAACAATAAAAATAAATGTACTAAATCAGAAATATCAATATATATACAATGGAGACTGGCATTCAGAAGTAAGAACAGAGTTCTATACTTATACTTCATAGCAATGCTCATTCTAACACAGTCTCTTTTAATATTTAAATTCCTGCTGTCATAATCAGTGTATATATATAGAGCATAAGTGGCAACTCGCTGGCTCCACAATTTGTCAATGGGAGTTCTATCTATTCTCTAAACAGTTGCGACATGTGGCAAAAATATTTATGCAAATGGCGGTACTACTGATGTCTTATCAGTATTTATGCAATAACAGCATGCAACAATCTATTGACTGCAATAAAATGTAGGCACAATTATCGCCTAGCTTCGCTGGAAAAAAACACACACAAAAAATCAAAGACAGCAACGTTCTTTTAGCATTGAACGGAGCCTCTGTCAGGCTCAGAGTCGAGTGAAAGGTAGGAGAGAGAGAGAGAGAGAGAGAGAGAGAGAGAGAGAGAGAGAGAGAGAGAGGCTGGGCGACCGTGAAATACTTTGCGGTTTCCACTCACAAGTCAGCTGAGATGGGCCTCTGTCTTCTACTTGTACTGAAAATAAAAAATTGTCGCAGAGTATCTCGAATAATAGAATAAATAAACAAATGAACGTTAGCAATGACTATCGATAGAGTCTTACGTTTATTGTCAGCGGCTATTCTCATTCCCTCATTAACAAAAACAAAAGCAAAAAGAACTTAGTGTACAACTGCAGAACTGTCGAAGCATGAATCCATTCCTTTCTGTTTAATCTTGATAAGGACTTTACTGTAACGGCATACACATCCTCGTCTATAATGACAATTCTTTTCTTGCTATAAATCAGAGGGTTGAGCTGAAGCACACACACTCTGATGAAATTAAAGCAAAAGACCAAAATCATATGTGACAATATCTTTACTACGATCAACAAAAGCACAAATATCTTTTTTTTCTTTTTTTTTTTTTAACCGACGTCTTACAATGACTTAAATATCACTGGTTTCAAATTTAGAACTCAGCGGACAATCTCTAATAATCTCAACTATCTTTAATTAGCTCGATTGTAATCTAAAATTCATGAAAATGATAGGGATTAACCATGGTTATCTCTAGATAATCTTTTCAGAATCCTTTAAGTAAGATTTTAAAGATTTCTTCAATACAAAAAGAACTATAACAAAAACGGGTATCTAAGAATATAAAAAGTCTATCTCTGTGTATGCAATAATAAAAACAAAAAGTATATTTCATTAGCAACAGTAAAGAATGCATTTTGCTTAAACTTAAAAATCTCGTACGGAGTTGTACATAAACAATTCAAACATAAAATATATATCTTCTTTTACTATCTCGAATTTGACTTATATCTGCTCTCTCAAATACGGGATACAGCTGTGTAACATTCTTGTTGTCATTTCGTGTCAGCTCTCACTCTTTCTTTATGACCAAGCCGAAATAATTTTGATAAAACATTATCATGGCTAAAACTCGCAAAGTTTTATTTTATCAATCTAACATATCTCTTCAGACAGATAATGTATATACTGCAGCTAGCAAAGAAAATAAAGAATCTTTCATAGATTCACGTCCTTTATCACGTAACATCTATCTTGGAATCTCTCGGAAATCGAATAATAATCTCAATGGCGGAGTAGGGGACAAAACAAAAATAAAACAAACTCGGCATTTCAACCATATCTGGGCAGGTGGAGAATTACTTTCTCAAACATATCCCTCACTAGATATTGCAACAGCGCATCACCTCCCATAAATACACTCTGATATGGCATGCAGAAGGACCTGGCGGAGCAGGGGAACGATCCTCGCAGACTCCCCAATCATGCTTCCTAACGGTGCTTTCCGCGATTTCACCCCCTAGAGCAACCCCCCATTATACCCCCAGTCATTCATACTCATTCTCTGCCTCACTCGCTGCATCACTTACAAAGCAATCGTCCCCTTTTCTGTAAAATTCCCTTTAATTTACAACGTTGGTTGTAAGAAGAGTAAGGGTGAAATCTCGGTTGGGCCGCACGGTCACAGACTGCCTCACTAGTCCTAAGTCCCATTCTAACGAACAAACAAACATTCTACTCCCTTGAAGCTACGTTTGGGTGACACTGAAAAACCTTCCCTATTCTAGGACAGCACAAATTACTCTAATTTACTCTTACTTTCGCGTGCATAGTGCGAAATAAAAAAACTCATCTCTAAACAATATCACAAAATTTCTTATTCTTCACAAATAAAATGCCACACACGTATCGTAATGTTAATCCCTTCATCATAACAACATTAAAAAACAATCTGTCATTTATGTCTTTCTTTCGCTAAAACATTACTCCCCCGGAGAAAAAAACAAACAAAAAAAGAAAGAACCTTGAAAACAGGCGCAATCTTAACACTCGATTTCTTACGCTTTAAGAAATTAATATAACAATGATTTCACGTACATTAAATATCAAGGATCAGTACAATTACTACAGATTTATAATAACGAGGTTGGGAGATCGAATGGTCTCTTCCACATTCCTTTCTCGAAAATCACACGTGTTCTAAGTAAAACCTTAAAAGCAGATTCAAGTATATTACTCACTATAATTCTTACACTTAAGAAATTAATATACTGTAACAGTGATTTCACGTGCATTAAATTTTTCAATTAAAAATCGATACATTCGCGTTCTTAAAATTCAATCTAGGCATTAATACAAATAAATGGAACACACTTCCAACGCAAATTCTTTATATTACTCAAATTATAACAAAAATGGAGTTTATTACTGCTTATAGCTATTAGTACAAATTATCCATGTTAGTAATGGGTACAGAAATTCTACTTTTATCAACTTATTAAGCGCCACACCCCTTATAAGCGGGTTGGCTGAGTCAAAGCATAACTACAAGATAAAATGGCGGCATCCACCGACCTCAATTTCTTTTACTAATTGTCCCATTACTCACTGGATACAGATCACAAGTACTTAGCTATTTTAAGGAGGTGGTCCTGAAGAACTTCATGGCAGAAGGCAAGGAAGGAGGGGGTTCTCCTTCTTCTCTTCGAGTAAAATCGACGAATCGCCGTCTTCTTGGTCGGATCCGGCAACTTATACTTCTTGTAATGGGCATTTTCACTCAATGCTCCGGTCACACTTCGGCTTACTAAGAAATATCTTAGGAATAGTTCCTTCAAAGTTTTATAATATTCTCTATTTGAGCACTCGTCACTTCTCATCCGCAGACCCAAGTATTTCAGGAAGTCGGTCGCGGGAACCATGGACGGACATTCACGGTCTTTCACATTTGCGCCGTCGAGGTATAAAAGTGAATTTTTGACTCGAGGCGTCTTTACAACCAGGGCACGGGGTGGGGGCATGGCCTGCTGCGTTCCCTGTGTCACCACGGGGTTCGGAGCGGCCGGCTGTTCGTCGATGCTTGAGGCGTCGGTTTCACTGTCGGGGGTGTCGACGTCGACCGGGTTCCTTCTCGACGGAGCGGCGTCGGCGCGTGCTTGTAGGCGCCGCACTTGCTCCTCCAGTTCGAGAATTCTCCGGTGTTTGGCCTCGTCACTCATTTCTTGAATTGGGAGATGTTGGATTTCCGCTTTTGCCATTCTTATTTTCTTTTCTTTGCACTGGTTTCTTCTGATATGAGAGTCTCTTTGTATGTTTTCCAGGCGTGATGATCCGTACTGCGCTGCCACCAAGTTGTCGTATGAATTTTGGACTTCCATTTGAATTCACACTTTGTAAGATGACTGGGTTATCTCACCGTTTGTCACCACTGACGTAATGTTAAATTACTATGTTATAATTATTAGTACCAGACGGGTACAAGGTAAGAATGGACAAGCAGTGATTCCTTTGCTTATATTTATTCTAGAGTACAACACAACTTCGACGCCTCAATGCCCCCACCCTATGACTATCACAATCTATGATCTATTCGTGCCCCTGGCAAAGTTCTAACTAACTGTCTCTGCCCTGGGTGGCTCTTGAAATACCCCCAGGGGCAGGGCGTGGCTTGACATCCAATTCTGCCAATGAAATCAAGTGACATCTAGTCCTGCCAATCAACGCCAGGTTCGAAGTGGAATCCCGCCTACTTCCGGGGAGGAGCTATTGGGCATCTCTCCAGGGCATGTACTTACGTACGGGCCACATGTTAATGTTTCTTGTGGTTTAGGAAATGGCTAACTTCCTGGCCTTTCCTGCCCTTCTCCAGGTTCCGGTCATATATCTCCTTGACACTTTCTACAAACATTGTAATAAAATATCTGTGCCCTCGACCAACCGTTACCCCTCAAGATTTGTTACAAGTTTCAGATTCTGGCTTCAGCATGACGGACTGGCTTCAGCATGACGGAAGTCATACGACATATATATATATATATATATATATATATATATATATATATATATATATATATATATATATATATATATATATATATAAGTACAAACTGTTAGAATACAGCACTAAATAGTAAGGAAGCCCATCAGTGAAACGAAACTTATTAAACAATGCTATATTTCGGATCCTAACTGGATCCCTTCTCAAGCACAAGTTGTGCTTGAGAAGGGATCCAGTTAGGATCCGAAATATAGCATTGTTTTATAAGTTTTGTTTCACTGATGGGCTTCCTTACTATATATATATATATATATATATATATATATATATATATATATATATATATATATATATATATATATATATATATATATATATATATATATATATATATAGTGTGTATGTGTGTGACCCTCTCAATATATATATATATATATATATATATATATATATATATATATATATATATATATATATATATATATATATATATATATATAGTCTTCCTGTTTACTTCTGGAGGCTCTTCCTCTTTCTCCTCATCATCCTCTTGAATGTGAGTGTGTCATTCCCTCTACCAAGGTAATCCCATTTGGTCTTTCAGAGGATCTTCTCACAAACCTTATTACGTTCTGTTAACTAAGCTTAAAGCTGTGCGAGATGAGGCGTCTTATTATCATCACTCTATTATTATCTACATCAGTTCATTCATGTCTGCGTCTGGCTGGCTATCAACAGCTCCATCTGAACAGTCACGTCTGAATTAAACCCTCCCGATAGTGCCACGTTTATATATAGAGAACATCTCCCCCCTCACGGCTTGTCTCGGGTCATGATTATCTCTTACTTATCATCAACCTGCTATTAGTTTTGCATTGTTGATGATGTATCTAGCGTTTCGTTTGATGAAAGTGTACCGTCTGTCATATTGTGTGTATTTGTTTGTTGGGCGTGTAGTTTGGTTATTATTATAAGTTTGTTATTATTATTATTATTATATTATTATTATTATTATTATTTGTTATTATTATTATTATTGTTATTATCATTAGTATTATTATTATTATTATTATTATTATTATTATTATTATTATTATTATTATTATTACTATTGTGTTATTATTATTTGTATTATTATTATTATTATTATCATTATTATTTATTATTATTATTATTATTATTATTTAATTTATTATTATTATTATTATTATTATTATTATTATTATTATTGATGTAGTTTCTAAGTTTACAATTTTTCCTTACCATCTAAAGATATGTATTTTCATTTCATTCTTATCCCCAAAAATAGTTCCGTATTTAAGCCCCCTACTGCGGGGACTCGAACCTTGGTCCTACATAACCTGACCATTGCAGCTTAGTACACTTAGAGATAGAAATTTAAAATTCAAAATGTGTCTGGATTACAGTGTTGCACTACTGCGGAGTGCTACAACTCTGAAATGTTGTCACTCGACTCAAGCACGAAATTAAATTACCATCAATGCTCATATATATATATATATATATATATATATATATATATATATATATATATATATATATATATATATATATATATATATATATATATATATATATTATATATATATATATATATATATATATATAGAGAGAGAGAGAGAGAGAGAGAGAGAGAGAGAGAGAGAGAGAGAGAGAGAGAGTGAGTCATTTGTATACTTTTCATCCTTTTAGATACAAGGTTTACCTCCTTATAATTCAATTGTATATATATATATTTTTATATATATATATATATATATATATATATATATATATATATATATATATATATATATATATATATATATATCCCACAGACTAAGATTAAATTAAATTAAATAAGAATGCTAACACATTTATCCCCCTGAGGGGAGGGGACAAGAGTATCTCCTCCGTGCTTCCCTGCGTGTCGTAAAAGTGACTAAATGGGGGAGCTAAGGGACTGGGAATCCCTTCCTCTGTATACTCCTCCCACAAAGAGTCAGGAGTTTTTGTTTTGACTCAGCCATCCCCTTAATAAGGGAATTATGGTTTTTGTCTACAAAGGTATAGATGGATAATACAATCAATTTTACATTTAGTGTTTGACAGTGATTAAGAATAACTGCTGATTAAGAAATCGCACAATTTGGCTTCACTCCTTTTATGACTGATCAAAATCCTTTTCATATTGTTTTGTCTTTGTTGTGTCATGTTTATTACAACTTAGTCCAAGAATAGCATTTGTTGGGACACTCTTCCCCAAGTATATATGTCCAAAGACCCTTGTTATTTTGTTTCTAAATATAATGTTATATTCCATCTAATATTCTATCTAAATATAATCTCAGCTATTATGATATTACTCTTGTTCTCACTTTGTTGTTGACAATTCACCTGATCGCGCTCTTTGCTTGCTTTTTGAGCATGTTTTTGATGTTAAGGTATTATTTAGTTTTTTCCCTCAACGTAAAGCAATCCGACTCATGGTATGATTGGTTCGGAGAGAGAGAGAGAGAGAGAGAGAGAGAGAGAGAGAGAGAGAGAGAGAGAGAGAGAGAGAGAGAGAGAGAGTGTGTCATTTGTATACTTTTCATCCTTTTAGATACAAGGCTTACCTCCTTACAATTCAATTGTCTAATTCCGAGGAGACTTTGGGAACCTTAGCACGAAGATTTCTAGAACTTACTAGCCTTTCGGATTCTGGTATCGAAACCGGGTCTTTATGACAGTGATCAAAGCATCCAGCCGAATACTGGAAAGAAGTTAAATAAATAGATAGATAGATAGATAGATAGATAGATAGATAGATAGAGAGAGAGAGAGAGAGAGAGAGAGAGAGAGAGAGAGAGAGAGAGAGAGAGAGAGAGAGAGAGAGAGAGAGAGAGAGAGAGAAAGCAGGGAAATTGCTTAAGTTTAGCAAAGGTTTCATTAGACCCGACTGCACATGGCAGTCGAATAATAATAACATGTTTCGCCCCTCTTGTAATTTACTTTGTATAGCTTCTTGCAACGTGATCACCTCTTTGGTGGATTTTCATCCACTGTTTATCGATATTCTGAGCTTGATTTGTTTTTCTGGGAAATATTGTTGATTACCCTCACTCTCTGTGGCACTTCAGGGCTGTGGTTCTATAAGTTCTACGCTTTCATAATGTTATTTAATTTGACTTATTGGTGGGTATTTTGTACATTGGGTGTATTTATGGGTGTTCTTGATCAAAGCTCTGGCTGTAATTTTGGGTTTAGATTTTTTTTAGGATGTTTCTGTTGTTGTTGTTATTGTTATTGTATAATTTTCTCTCATGCTGCTGTTGCTGATGATGTCGATAGTGTTGTTGCCATCGTTAGTGATTAGGCTCACAATTTCTCTCTCTCTCTCTCTCTCTCTCTCTCTCTCTCTCTCTCTCTCTCTCTCTCTCTCTCTCTCTCTCTCTCTCTCTCTCTCTCTCTTCTCTCTCTCTCTCTCTCTCTCTCCTCTCTCTCTCTCTCTCACACACACAATTTTGTTTCGATGATGATGCTGTTGACTTGGATCTTGTTGATTAGGATATTGTGACTGGTATGACTACCTGTGTGTCACTTAGTACCTTCTCATAATCTTTTCTTAATCACTCCTACATTTCAGTTATTCCCTCTGTCATGCTTTCGTGTGTAATATTTTCTATCATTTTTTTTCTGTTTTTCTGTCTATGATTCCTTATAGCTCTACTATACGCTATGCAATTTTTTTTTCTATGATTCCTTATAGCTCTACTATACGCTCTGCAATTAATTTTTTTTCCATGTGTTAGTCTGAAAATTGATTTCAGGATTTAGATTATTGTGTTTTTTTTAAGGATTTCCTGAAGCAAGGAATATACCGGTATTAATTCGCAAGTCGAGTGTCATCAGTGAGAATACTCATGAGTCATAGTGCAGGGTGGGCCCAAAGTCTGTTTTAGTTTTTATTATTGTTTATCTTTTTACCCATTTAGGTGAGGGATTTCCTCGTAAAGGCCCTTCCAATCGATCACTATTTTAATACTAGAAAGGTTATTACTCACCCAGAAGTGTGGAAAAAATTTAAAACTACGACTTATGGCCCACCCTGTACTTTTGTACCACCAAGTTCTAAACATAAATTTATTTCATTGGTGTCTAGTTTTGTCATTCACTTTATTTCTGTATTTTTCGTTTACGTTTCTGCTAAAGCTACTACTTACCGACAGCTCTTCTCTTGTAATTTATCGTAAGGAGTCGTTATTTTTCACCAGCTTTTAGTTTTTGGTCAAGCATTAAAAGGTTTACTGCCGAATACTTTTCCTGACCACTATACAGCTTTTTTTTTTTTTTGTCCGCTTTCGTTTTGCATTTAGCTAGTTTTGTATTATATTATTCTATATGCAACAGCCTTCAGTGGACGGGTATGACACGTATGCTGAAGTGTAAGACTTGTATTTTTGCATATAATATAATGATGCAATTTGTAACACTGCTTAAACACAACGAAACTTATATGTTTGGAGGCTCTTGATAAGAATATATACTAGGCTACAGTTTCTTTGTTGTACTCTGTTTAAAATGGGTGATGTAGAAAACGGGAAAACTATATTCACAGTCAGAATGACAGTATACTCACATTCCTGCGTCAAAGTTTAGGATTGGTTTTGATTTTTATTAGTGTATAGTTATTTAGTTATAATTAATTGGACTGCTGAATACGAGTCGGTTAGTATAGGAAATTTTTGCCTCAAGAACAAATTAATGCCCCTGTTTTTTTAATCCAGCCATAATTCCCCTGCTACAACCTGTCTGTGTCCACCCTATTTGAATGTGGATTGAAAATAACAACTAAAATGTCAAACATCAACAACATATACGAGTTCCTCTACATTCATTTCAACCTATGTCTAATATTGCTGAGTTTATTTGTGCTGTATTTCCACTTAACGTATTCAACAAGTCGACTGATATAACAGCTAGTTAACAACTGACATGGCTTAGCAGTATGAAAAACATATAATCGCTTTTCCTCTTCGTGAGCCTTTGATCGACATTGACCGTTTTGGTGGTGTTTAGTTCTATAGATTTTCCTTTAACGCCTTGTAATTGTTAAATCTGGTTTTTAGTTAATGGTTAGCCAATGACAAAATTGTTGTACTATTGGTTTATTCTGTAGACAGATATGCAGAGTTGCATTCAATAAATACTTGTGGATTTTTGTAGTTAATCCCTTCCCGTGTTTCTTGACGGACTCTGGTCGCAGTTTTGTTCTACAACAGTGCATATGTAGTCAGATTTACACTTAGATGACAACACTCAGAGTGTGCTCACGAAGGCATCTAAAGAAGTAGTACAAAGAGAATTACTCTTATGTTTGAGACATGAACACGCGTACTATCTGTGTGTTCTTAAATGTACTAATTCAACCTACTGTAAAAAGTCACTTGAAGTCACAGCAAAGACTACCATGTGAGTTTTTTCCAAGAAAAATTCTACTATAAAGTCTTCAATTTTACGTGCACTCAAAGAGCTTGCTGGTTTGTCAGAAGCCTGCTCCTTGTGAGCTGCATTTCCATATGTTTAAGGAGTAATTTTCTCTTGAGTGTTATTGTTTATTAGATGACTCACCTAAGTGTTGTATAATGTAGACTGTAATCATACTTTTTTCTCATGACCTTTGATCATTCCCCTACCTTAACTGATATTTTCATGCCATCCAATAAGATTCCTAAATAACTATGGGCTAATTGATGACTTTGATAAGCTGCAAAGAGTCATGTATAATATATAAACATCTTTGTATGCCGGGATACTCTGGTTACATTTTTTTAAATTAATTTTGAGCAGCAGTACTTTGTATCCTAAATATACGATCTACAAATATTACCAGGTGTTATTGGGCTTGTTTCTTAAATTTATCAACGTGCTAAAATATTCCTATTTCGGTTTTAAAAGTTAACTTAGTAATGCATGAATTTACTGACGATAGACACTAATATCTGAACATTATGTAGATGGGATTAAAAGTCTGATAATGGGTATAAAGGAATGAACGCA
>JAXCGZ010010558.1:2500-22500 GCA_037179515.1 Halocaridina rubra | reverse complement strand
CGCTCCACCCCATATAGACGACTCTTACGACACGCAGGGGAAGACGAAGGAAGTATGCTAGTTAACGAAATTACTTGTTGCAACCTTACAAATATATGCATCGAAACCTCATTTAGTCCATGATAATAAATATCACTTTATTATAAACAACGCTTGGTGTCTCATGTCTTTATACATACGGAGCATGTGATAAGATGCCTTACCATCCTGCAGTAAACAAAAGAAGAAGAAGAAGAAGAACCTAGGACTGACATTGATACATTAAAAAATAATGTATTCATGTTCTTAGATAATCATTTTCTCTATTTATATTCATAGATAATCCTTTTTTTCTTTCCTCATAGGTCAGTGCTTGAATTTCAACTGCATGTTTGTTTTGGTATTGATGTTGCGTCAATGTATCACTTATTTGAGATCCATGGGAGCGTCGGCCATCTTGCCCCTAGATCAACACATGTACCTTCACAAACTCTGTGGTTGGGTCATATTTATCTTCTCCTTCGTCCACACACTCATGCATTGCATTAATTTCCGTAAGTTAGCTATATTTAGTTTTACACACAGACATATATATATATATATATATATATATATATATATATATATATATATATATATATATATATATATATATATATATATATATATATATATATATATATATATATATATATATATATATATATATATATATATATTTGTTTATTTATTTATTTATTTATTTATTTATTTATGTATTTATGTCTAAATATCATGAAACTATGAACACGTGACACACAGAAGTCAATGTCAGCTACGAAGGAAGAATGAAACGATGGAGTGCTGAGATCTTTCAGACTGTAATTTAGTCCATCTTCAGAGCAACTCTAAACATGGTCTAAAATACAGTTTGAAAGATCTCCGCCTTCCATCGTGTCCTTATTCCTTCGCAGCTGACGTCTACCCACTTATACAGGGACACACAAGAAAGATTATAATATATTTTTTCCCTGTATCTTTATTTGAGTACATGGTGTGAAACCCAGATTTTAATGTCTGCATTCCACATTTATAATTGATTCACTTCTTTTACAGCACTCAACATAGTTCCCGACAAGAGTATCAACACAGGGAACTTCACAACAGCTGAATGGCTCTTTACAATGAAACCTGGTTTATTCGGTCTTATTCCTGGTATCGCAAATCCATCTGGTGTTGCTCTCATGATAATTTTGACCCTCATGGTTATTTGCTCTCAACCATTTGTCAGAAAGTCTGGCTACTTTGAGGTGAGTACATCTCTATCTAGAGCTATGACCACCGTGACCGAGTGGTAACGCTTGCGACTTTGATTCGTCAGAGCGAGGGTTCACAGCCCGCCACGGTCTGAGGTTAGAAAAGGCAATCACTTAGGGTAGCGATCACACTTGCCAAACCAAAGTCATTCGCAAGAAGGCACACTCCTAGCACTTAGTATAAAAGAGGAGTCCGTGATGTAAAACCAATCACATCACATTTTATAATGATGTAATAACTGTATCTTACAGTAGTAGTATATTTTATACTTGAACCATAATTGCGTTGCTGATCAACATAAAAATAATTTTGTTTTGAATCATTTAAATGTAAGAAAAAGAATTATAAACTGTAATTTTTTTTATATACTTTCTAGGTTTTCTACTGGACCCACTTGCTCTATATCGTATTTTTCATTTTGACTATATTACATGGACCAAGGTTCTGGATGTGGTTTGTAGCACCTGGAGTCATTTTTCTTATAGAACGCATTCACAGAACTATAAGAATGAGAACTGGCAGAGGAAAGACACATGTCAGGTAAGAGAGAACTATAAAAATGAGAACTGACAAAGGAAAAACCCATTTTAGGTAAGAGAGAACTATAAGAATGAGAACTGGCAGAGCAAAGACTCATTTCAGGTAAGAGAGAAATATAAGAATAAGAACTGGCAGAGGAAAACCCCATTTTAGGTAAGAGAGAACTATAAGAATGATAACTGGCAGAGGAAAGACTCATTTCAGGTAAGAGAGAACTATAAGAATGAAAACTAACAAAGGAAAGAGTCATATCAGGTAAAAGAGAATTATAAGAATGAGAACTGACAGTGAAAAGACCCATTTCAGGTAAGAGAGAAATATAAGAATGAAAGCTGACAACGGAAAGACTCATATCAGGTAGGAGAAAACTATCAGAATGAGAACTGGCAGAGGAAAGGCCCATTTCAGGTCAGAGAGAACTATAAGAATGAGAACTGACAAAGGAAAGATTCATATCAGGTAAGAGAGAACTATAAGAATAAGAACTGGCAGCGAAAAGATGCATTTCGAGTAAAAGAGAACTATCAGAATGAGATGTGGCATAGGAAAGACCCATTTCAGGTAAGAGAGAACTATAAGAATGAGAACTGACAAAGGAAAGACTCATATCAGGTAAGAGAAAACTATCAGAATGAGAACTGGCAGAGGAAAGGCCCATTTCAGGTAAGAGAGAACTATAAGAATGAGAACTGACAAAGGAAAGATTCATATCAGGTAAGAGAGAACTATAAGAATAAGAACTGGCAGCGAAAAGATGCATTTCGAGTAAAAGAGAACTATCAGAATGAGATGTGGCATAGGAAAGACCCATTTCAGGTAAGAGAGAACTATAAGAATGAGAACTGACAAAGGAAAGACTCATATCAGGTAAGAGAAAACTATCAGAATGAGAACTGGCAGAGGAAAGGCCCATTTCAGGTAAGAGAGAACTATAAGAATGAGAACTGACAGAGGAAAGACTCATATCAGGTAAGAGAGAACTATAAGAATGAGAACTAACAGAGGAAAGACCCATTTCAGGTAAGAGAGAACTATAAGAATGAAAACTGATAAACGAAAGACTCATATCAGGTAAGAGAGAACTATAAGAATGAGAACTGACAAAGGAAAGATTCATATTAGGTAAGAAAGAACTGGCAAGGAAAAGACTCTTGTCAGGTAAGTGAGAACTATGCGTATGAGAATAGGCAGAGGAAAGACGCATGCCCGGTAAGAGAGAGGAATCTATAATTTATTTTCCAAGAAGTATGTCAAGTAAAGCTTAAATATAAATTGCTTTTGATTACTCTATAGATGTAAATTCTTAGTTACAGTTTTGTCAAAATATTTCATCCATAAAAGAAAAAAAAAATATTTTTTACCCCAATAAACATCTTTCAGTACTTTCACATATAGTTTGCTGTAGTAGTAACTGTGGCTCAAGCGGTAGCGTCCTTGACTTTGAGGCGTCAGGTCGAGGGTTCGCGCCCCGTCACGGTTTGAGGTTAGAAAGGGCATGCACTCAGGGTAACGATTGCATCTGCCAAAACAAATCCTTCGCAAGAAGGCAACTGTCCTAGCCCTTGGTAGAAAAGGGAGTCTGTTACGTAAAACTGGAACAACGGAACATATAGTTGGCTGTAATATTTATCTTTTTATGACACTACAGTGCCAAAAAATATATGAAAAAGTTGCAAAGTTATTTTTATTAGGAGACTTAAATTTAATTATGTTTAAGAGTTGTTTATCTTTATATTTTTTGTGTTCATTTTATACGAACAATATCTATAGTTCAGTATTCTTTGTGTATAGAGCTTCAAACCTGTGCTTTATTTGCAACTCACATATATGTATGTATCTGTTGGTGTATAAGCCTCCTGGTTAGTACAGTGGTAACGCGCTGGCCTCGCATTCGCGAGGTCGACGGATCGCTCCTCGTCCAGGCAAGAGAGTTTAAGCTGTTTACTGGGGAGGGTACTGCTGTGGCTGGGCACCCCAGTGGGGGGGGGGGCCTGTGCCGTCTGGCGACCGCCCAATGGGTCCTCCGTGACCCGTTCCACCCAACCGTGGTTGGAAAATCTAAAAAAAAAATAAGAGACAGTATACTAGGGACAGAATTAATGTTTCTTAGACTTCTAGATAGGCCTATTGTACTACTTCATTATACTTTGATATGTATCTTTCTGAGTGAGGGAGGTAAGATTACTTCCTCCGTATTCCCTTGCATGTTGAAAAGGTCGACTAAATGGGGCGGAGTGAGGGGACTGGGAATCCCTTCCTCTGTTTCTTCCCGAAAAGAGCTAAGGTATGTGCTTTGACTCAGCCACCCCCCTTATAAAGGAAAATATGCCTCTTGTATATGTATATATAAATCCAGGTAAAAAAAAAAAGTCACAGAAAAAGTGCCACATGAAAAAAAGTTTAACCTAACCTAACCTGTGACTTTTTCCTAGCAAATATTGTGACTTTTTTCCCTGTTACTTTTTTTCTGAGACTTAATTACCGGTCACGGTATATGTATATGTATGTATATGTATATATATGTATGGATGTTTCTTTCTAGTTCCGGTGTGTTGCTACCTTCTAAGGTCATTCACCTGGTCATCAAGCGTCCTTTGAACTTCCATTTCCACCCTGGTGATTATGTCTTCGTGAACATTCCGGCCATTGCCAAATATGAATGGCACCCATTCACCATTTCCTCAGCCCCGGAGCATGATGGTTAGCTTCTCCTCCAGCGTTTTTTCTCATTTTGTAAACTTTTCGAATTGAATCCGAAAACAGAACCATTTTCAGTCACTCACAAAATTATATAAAGATATTGAATGTAGCTCCGGTTTTTACGTCACGGACTCCCTTTTCTACTAAGGGCTAGGACGGTTGCCTTCTTACGAAGGACTTGTTTTGGCATTTGTAATCGTTACCCTGAGTGCATGCCCTTGCTAACCTCAGACCGTGATGGGGCGCGAACCCTCGACCTGACGCCTCGGAGTCGAGGACGCTACCGCTTGAGCCACGGTGACTACTATATAAAGATATTGAATATTATATTGAAAAGATTATTGTTATCGCGTTGTATGTTGTAGAGTAATACTTTAGCTCATTACATATTTAACTTTTAGTGTAGTCACCGTGGCTCAAACGGTAGCATCCGCGACTCTGAGGCGTCAGGTTGAGGGTTCACGCCCAGTCACGGTCTGAGGTTAGCAAGGGCATGCACTCAGGGTAACAATTACATCTGCCAAAACAAGTCCTTTGCAAGAAGGCAACCGTCCTAGCCCTTGGTTGAAAAGGGAATTCGTTGTGTAAAACCGGAACGAAAAAAATAAACATATTTAACTTTTAGTAAAAAAATAAACGAAGTGATCAAGTTCCATGTAAAGATAACTTTGTAGGTTTCATGTAAATAATATTTTATAATTGAATTATTTATTCAAACCTTTTAAAATTAATTCTTCTTCTTTTTTTTTAAGAGGAAATCTGGCTTCACATCCGAGCAGTTGGAGAATGGACCAACAGGCTGTATCGCTACTTTGAAAGAGAACAAGAGAAATGTGAAAGACTTAAAGGCAGTGTACAAGGGAATGGATACAATAATGACACCTGCATTACAGTGTGAGTTTTATTAACATGTACTTGCCTTACAGTGTTACTTACCTGCATTACAGTGTGAGTTTTATTAACATGTATTTGCCTTAGAGTGTTACTTACCTGCATTACAGTGTGAGTTTAATTAACATGTATTTGCCTTACAGTGTTACCTGCATTACAGTGTGAGTTTTATTAACATGTATTTGCCTTAGAGTGTTTCTTACCTGCATTACAATGTGAGTTTTATTAACATGTATTTGCCTTAGAGTGTTACTTACCTGCATTACAGTGTGAGTTTTATTAACATGTATTTGCCTTAGAGTTTTATTTACCTGCATTACAGTGTGAGTTTTATTAACATGTATTTGCCTTAGAGTGTTACTTACCTGCATTATATTGTGAGTTTTACTAATATATATTTGACTTAGAGTATTACTAAGTATTTTTTTTAAATAATACCCCGAAAATTCTACCCCATGTAAATACCACCCCCAAAATTCTATTCCATGTAAATTCCTTCCCACGGAAGATTTGGTTAGGTTAATGCTAAGTTTGAGTAAACACTCGTTTAGTTGTCGCAAGGTAGAATTTTCGGGGTGGAATTTGCATCGGGAGGAATTTTCATGGGTGGAATTTTCGGGGTGGAGTATACATGAGACCATTGTATTAGCATAAGTACTTTTGTAGTATTTTTTTTCCCGTCACTCAATTATTTCTATTATTATTATTATTATTATTATTATTATTATTATTATTATTATTATTATTATTATTATTATTATTATTATTATTATTATTATTATTATTATTATCATTATTACTATTATTATTATCATTATAATTATTATTATTATTATTATTTTTATAATTATCATTATTATTATTATTATTATAATTATTATTATTATTATTATTTTTATTATTATTATTATTATTATATTATTATTATTATTATTATTATTATTATTAATATTATTACCCATGAGACCATTGTATTAGTAAAAGTACTTTTTGTAGAATTTTGCTGTATTTTTTCCCGTCACTCAAATTAATTAATTAATTTATTTATTTTTTTATTTTTATTTATTTTTTTTTTCTGAGCAGAAGGGTTGATGACGCGCGAGATCTCCAATGTAAAAACAACCTTCTACGTGTCTCAAATGCACCAAAGATGGATGCCATCAGTGAGAGCTCTTTTTCAGGTAAGCTGGCAATGCATATGAATTTATAGCCCAAAAGGGTCTTTTCTTATTCCTTAGACATTTGAATGGCAATGATGCTGTTTTCTAATTCATAACAATCGTCCCTCGTCCAGGCAAGAGAGAGTAAGCTGGATACTGGGGAGGTTACTGTTGTGGTTGGGCACCACAGTGGGGGGAGTCTGTAGCCTGTGCCGGCTGGCAACCGCCTTATGGGTCCTCCATGACCCGTTCCACCCATCCGTGGGTGGAGATTAAAAAAAAATATTAATAATTCATAACTCTAAACTCGGAAGTTATACAGGTCCTCTCTTCATATTTTAATGGAATTCATTTAACTCCAAATTCCTGTATTATCCAAAAATATAGCTTGCAATGATTTTGATTTTCAATAATGCACACATTAAGTAATTTAATATAGTTTTTCTGTCATCCTGTATAACTTTCATTAAATAATAGATACTTATTATTCACACAGAAGACACCAGCAGTACCCGAGCGATAAGAAAGAATGGTATCACAAATCAGGCATTCGAGCCTGACACCAACGGAAATACTTATGATAATGAAAATGGCCAATCGCTTGCTTCGACTCCCACAGCTATGGCAGGAGCCAATGACATATCGTCAGAGACTCCTGACATGACTTCATCGAGGAAAAGATTGGGCAAAACGCATTCGGTTCCAGATTTGAACATAAGGCAGAAGACACAAGGCAATGGAATGTAAGTAGAAAATAATACAGTTTGCCATTTCCAGTATATTTTGGTAGATACCTTTACAATATATAGCCACTGTGGCTGAGTGGTAAAGCTCACAACGTAAGGCAGAAAACACAAGGCAGTGAAATGTAAGTAGAAAATAATACAGTGGGCCATTTTCAGTATATTTTGGTAGATACCCTTACAATATGTAGCCACTTTGATTCATCAGGTCGAGGAATCATGGCCCGACATGGTCTGAGGTTAGAAAAGGCATTCACTCGGGGTGACGGTCACATCTGCTAAAATCAAAGTTCTTCGCAAGAGTGGACCATCCTAGCCCTTAGTAAAAAAGGGAGTCTGTGAGGTAAAACCGATCACAGATGCCAATATAATAATAAAAAAAAATATTATAATGTCATGAAATATAAGAAAAGTAATGATGATTCGTTATAAAGTGAAAAAGTCATATGAAATAGCTCAGTTGATGGTATTGTAAATATTTTACGTACATGCATATAAACACACATTGGTCATGATATCCATTGTAAAGGTGGTGGCCTAGTCAAAGCACACTCATTCACTAAAAACAAGTTGTTCACTCCTATCTCCCATCCGAACTCCCTCCATTTATCACTACCTCAGTACCGAGAGGCCAGACAACCGTAGCTGGTGTACCACCACCAATTAATCTTATGTCAGCTCCCCCCCCCCACCAATTCATCTCATGGCACCCCCCCCCTCACCTCCCTATCATAGGTTACGGCTGTTGTTTTTGCTTGTTTCAAGGATTGTTCTTTTTTTACAGTTGTGTCTACCTCATTATAATTTGAAAGTGTGTGTGAGAAATATTCTCAGGATATAAGTTTTTACCTTTTCAGAGTTCGAGAGAGAACTATGTCCGAGAAGAGGTTTCGAGAGAGTGCCTTGGAAAATGCTTGCAGCGAAGCTTTTGGAAATGGCCACAAAAAAGCAGTTTGTCGAAGCATTAGGTAATTGTCATCTAGATTTATGTATCATGTCTAATGTGATTTTTATACCTTTTTTTTAAGGATAGTTTACTTATATATCTTAACTCGATGCTGCATTGAACAAGACCTATCTATCTATGTGCATCAGCCATTTTACTTACAAGGAGAGTGGCCGAGTCAAGGCATAATACTCTGATTCTTTGGGAGGAGAAAATACAGAGGAGGGGAATCACAGTCCCCTTACTCCACCCCATTTAGTCAAATCTTATGACACGCAGGGGAACAAGGAGGAAGTACTCTAGCCCCCCTCCCTCAGGGGAAATTGAACAATGAGAGAGTTTAAGCTGTTTACTGGGGAGGTTACTGCTGTGGCTGGTCTCCACATTGGGAGGTTGGTGCCTGTGCCGGCTGGTGACCGCCCTATGGGTCCTCCATGACCCGTTCCACCCATCCGTGGGTGGAGACTCTAAATCAACAACAACAACAGTATTATATTGCAATTATTCTTTTCAGATACATTCGTCGTCCGCCTAAGGTAATTACATTAGATGTTCCATCTGATCAAGAGACTTCGGATTCGGAAACGGAACAAACAACCGAACAGACGATGAACAGTAAAATAAAGGAAAGTGACACACGTGTTGACATGGCTGAAAGTGAAGTTTCTGGATCGCCAGTAGCGGATGGCGCTGGTAATTATACTTCAGTACACACACACACACACACACACACACACACACACACACACACACACACACACACACACACACACACACACACACACACACACACACACACACACACACACACACACACGCATGCACGCACGCGCGCGCGCACAAATATTTTGATATGGCTGGCTCTAGAACTAGAGGTCATAGTTTGAAGCTTCGTAAGAAAACTTCTTCGCAGGATGTAAGGAAATACTTTTTCAGTGTAAGAGTAGTTGATAACTGGAATTGGCTAAGCGAGGAGGTAGTTAATGCCATCTCAATCCATAGTTTTAAGGAGAGGTATGATAAGTATCACTAAGTATAAAATGGAACCGATCAGGAGACGGGAAGATACGAGCTTTGGGCTCTTTCCCGTAAACACAAATAGGTAATCACAATTAGGTAATCACACATACACACATACACACATATATTTAATTTACACCCAAGTTTACTGCATCAACATTTTTCATAGCAAGTTACTCCTTTCAGTTTATATTATTCAATAAGGCATTTTTCATGTATAATGTTAAATTAACAGAACACCATACAATGTGATATACAGTTAAGCAATCTGTTTATATTTTTATATTATCTTATTTTATTTTATTTCATTTTATTTATTTTTTGCATTCAACAGTCGTAGCGGCCGAAGAGGGAAGAATACGTAAGTTGTCAAAACAAGAACAACAAGAACAAGACAGACAGAGAAGAATCTCTCGGCAAGAAGAGAGACGCAACAGGAGAAAGAGCATCAGAGATACTATAAATGCCTCTGGAGGTTGTGCCAGTACTAAGAAACTAGTGGTATGTATTCCCCCTCTAATTCTTTCATGCTAAGCCCTTATGTAGATACTATAAAATTCTTACATATAAAAGAATATGTATTAATACCCCTCTTCTTCTTCTTCGACTACATCTTTTCCCACTTTTATGTGGGGTCGATGTTTCTGGCCAGTGTTCTCCATATGTTTCTGTCCCATACTTCATCACCCAACAAATCTTTAGACCTCAGGTCGTCATTGATGCAATCCATCCACCTACGCTTTGGTCTCCCCCTCCTTCTCCGACCCTGTATATCCATTTCCATCACCCTCCTCCCAACATACTGTTCATCCCTCCTAACGACATGTATTAATACCCCCTACCACTACTTAACTTCTTGTTAAGCCCTTACAGTATGTAGATACTATAAAAGGCCTAACAATAAAAACAAAACAAAAATGTACATTGATACCCCTATTACTGGCTAATTTTTCCCAAAGGCCTTATGTAGAATCCATAAAAAATATTACATATAAAAAAATTGAATAGATAACTGGTTAATTTCTGGCTAAACCTTTATGTAAATACTATAAAAGGCCTTACATGTGAAAAAAAATCCGTAGATACCTCTATCACTTATTAATATCTTACATTTCCACAGATCTTTGTTGATGGACCCTTTGGTGCTCCATCCAGCCACATCTTCCACGCTCAACACGCTGTTCTTATCGCTACTGGAATTGGTGTGACTCCGTTTGCTTCCATCTTACAGTCCATTATGCATAAGTACTGGAAAGTCCGTCATACATGTCCCAAATGCTCCCACTCTTGGACATCTGATCTTCCAAAGACCGTCATGAACCTTAAAAAGGTATTGAAATCATGTTTACTTTTATCATTGTATAGGTGAAAGTGACCACCGTTGAAGGGTTGGTAAAGAACTCGACTTGGATTCGTCAGGTCGTCGGTTCGAGACCAGCCACTGTCTGAGCTAGAGAGGGCATTCACTCAGGGTAAAAGCAAAGCACACGACTTTGATTCGTCAGGTCGTCGGTTCGAGACCTGACACTGTCTGAGGCTAGAAAGGGCATTCACTCAGGGTAATAGTAAAGCACACGACTTTGATTCGTCAGCTCGTCGGTTCGAGACCCACCACTGTCTGAGGCTAGAAAGGACATTCATATAGGGTAAAAGTTGCACTGCCAAAACCAAAGTAATTTGCCAAAAGGCACTGTCCTAAACCTTACTAGAAAAGGGAATCCGTGACGTAAAACCGGATCATTGTCCTATTAGTGATTGTTCATAGTTTGTATTAGAGATTCTAATGGCAATGCAGCAAGAAGGAAGATAATTTGTGCTTTGCGATTTTCCACTTTACATTTAGCTTACTCTGTATGGACTTATCAATCCTGATTAAATCAATTGGTAAATCAGCATAACTTAAGGGTAAACTTACTGAAATTGCTGTCACTACTCAAAATTAGGATGTAATTCTTAAATGTATAATATATTAGTTACTTAAAAAAGAATACATAGAATTTGGTCTTAGATTCATTTATACTGACTTATGAAAATAATTGTTATTACCAAGTTAACAAATTACCATGATACTTTTTTTTCATGCAATTTATTTTTTTCACATTTATACAAAATGAGTTACAGCTGTTTGGTTACTGCTGCTTCATATTTCCATTGTATGTTTATTACAGAAACTCTTCTCTCTGTACTTTTCATATTTCATAATATTTTAATCACATATTCAAAAAGCACTATTAATGCTTACGTAATGAAAAATTGCGTTCATAAATGTATATCTTTTATAATCTGATCGTGACATTTAACTGGAGAGACTAAAAGTGGAACAACTTATTCGTGGTTTAGATTATAAAGAGACAAATGTACATGTCGCTTTGAAGCCAAAATAAACATCTTTTCCTATCATTAAATATATTTTGGCTTTTCCTGTCAGGGGTCGCCACAGTGGATAAGTGGTCTTTATAACGCCCTATCCCCTGCGTCCTTCTCTGTCACACCACACACTCTCAAGTCCTCCGTCACCACATCCATAAACCTTCTCTTTGGTCTACCTCTCCCCCAGCTCAGTAGCCTTCTTCCCAACATACTCCTCATCCCTCCATAGAGCAGTCTTCATATCGCCTTATCCTCCGTCACACTACACACTCACGTCCTCCCTCACCACATCCATAGACTTCCCCTTTGGACTACCTTTTCCCCTTTTGCATGGTAGCTCCATACGCAGCAGCATTCTCCTAACGTACTCCTCATCCCTCCATAGAACAGTCTCCATATCGCTCTATCCCCCATCACACCATACACACACTTCCTCCCTCACCACATCCATAAACCTCCTCTGGTTTACCTCTCCCCTTTCTGCCTGGCAGCTCCATCCTCAGTAGCCTTCTCCCAACATACTCCTCATCCCTCCATAGAACAGTCTCCATATCGCCCTATCCTCTGTCACACCACACATACACACGTCCTACCTCACCACACTCATAGACCTCCTCTTTGGACTACTTTTTTCCCTTTTGCCTGGTAGCTCCATCCTCAGCAGCATTCTCCCAACATACTTATCCCCACCTCAGGACAGTCTCCATATCACCCTATCCCCTTCATTTTCCTTCATCACACCACACACAAACTCATGTCCTCCCCCACCACATCCATAAACCTCCTTTTTGGCCTACTTTTCCCCCTTCTGCCTGGCAATTCCATCATCAGCAGCATTCTTAAACATACTCCTCATCCCTCCACACAGCATCTTTTCTAATAAACTCCTAAATTATACAGGTAGACTTCTTCTGGATCAATAGAGACCAGAGATCCTTTGAGTGGTTTGTGAACCTACTCTCCCAACTGGAAATTGAGCAAGCCGAGCAAGGTGGCGTTCTGGATCGCTTCCTGGACATGCACATGTACATCACATCTGCTCTGCAGAAAACAGATATGAAAGCTGTGGGATTACAATTGGCCTTGGATCTACTTCATAAAAAGGTATGTATAAATTTTTCGGTGCTACTTTTCCTCCTGAGGGAGAGAGCAAGAATACTTCCTTCGTGTTCCCCTGCGTGTCATAAAAGCTAATTGAATGGGGCGGGGTGAGGGGACTGGGAATCCTCCTCCTCTGTATTTTCTTCCCGCATAGTCAGGGTATTTGGCCTTGACTCATCCACCTCCCTTAAAAGGGGGACTATGGCTCTTATAGATAGATCAAAAGACTTAAGTGTGCGATCTACCAGGGTATACGCGCTATAACCCACGTGCTATGGATAATAATAACTAATTAACTATAAGTTATTTTGTTGCTTACGAAGCATCATGCAATGTTGATTAGGTTAGGTTAGTATAGTTAGGTAAGGGTACAATAGACTACAGATAATGAGGTAGACCGCACGTTTAAGTGGCACCTAATTTTTTATTCTTTTGCGAGAGATCACCAGGTCTTCTCCTTCTCTCTTTTGCAATCACGATGCAAAATATAAAATAAAAAAAATAATGAAGCATATGGAGAAACTCTTCATGCAGAAGCATAGCGACGGGGAATAAAATTGTGTAACACCATTTTTTTTTTCCAGGAAAAACGCGATCTTATTACTGGCTTGAAAACCCGGACGAACGCTGGAAGGCCAAACTGGGACAAGGTATAGAACTTTTTTTTTTCCAACGTAAATTAGACCTTATTTACAGCTAGCTATCTTTGGTACACAAAATATTTTTTTATTTCAATATTATGAAATTAATTACATCTGTTAATCATTTTGGTATATATCTAATGTAAGACAATTTTTATATTATAATTTCTTTGAATCTCATATTTTAAAAAGTTTATATTTTTGGAATAGTCACATAGGAATTTTTACATCAGCACGTGGCTGCAGGAGAGATGGATATATAAGCATTCATTTTTCTTTTCATAGGTGTTCAAACAACTGCAGAATCAGCAAAAGGGTAAAATCACAGTATTTTACTGCGGGCCCCCTTCCCTGGGGAGGACACTTAGGTACAAGTGCGATGAGTACGGATTTGATTTTCGAAAGGAGATTTTTTAAAGATCACCCATTGAAAAGGGTAAAATTATTTGTGATAAAAATTGCTGCTTTTAAAGTTGGTCATATATTGGGCCTCACACCTATGCATAGGAAGGATTACTCTTTTTGCCAGAGCACTTCTACATATTACAATACTTTGAATTCTCTTATAGAGACAGTACAGAGAATCGTCATTACTGGTGTATTGTATTTAATCCTTGGTAGTGAAGCCGTCACGTGCTAACTGATAAGTAGTGTATGGATATAGAGGGAAGGAGGTGGTGTGCTCTGCTCTTCTTCTCTCTTTATCTTCATAGGCTGAATGTGTTAATCTGTGGAAATGAGCGGCGATGGGTATGACTCATTTTTTTTACAAGTCTGTACGTAAAAATAACCATGTACAAGCTGCCTATATTTAACATTTTGTAAATCAAACTTAAGTAGATGTTCCAAGTGCAGTGTGCCCTTCGGAAGTATGAATGAGTATTATTTATTCTAATGTATACAAAGTAGTTCGTCTTGTACATACAATTGATCGTGATAAAAAAAATATGTTTTTGATAGTAGTACTGTAGTGGGTGAAGAAGTAGCAAATTCAGTGCCTTATATGTCAGAAAATGGTTGGTTGTGGAATATACGAAAATCATGATTAGTATTTGAGGGTAAGATCTCATTAGACTTTTCGAAATGTATAGTCATATACATATATTTATCGTCTTCATAATTTATATAGATCATGTCAGAGAATTCATGCCTTGGTTTACATTTGGTAGCTGTGAGTATTTTAAATAACCTGTCTGGTTTCTAGGTTGTACTTGTTACTAATTCCCAAAGTAACCTGCTGTATTCTAACCCATTGTCCCATTTGTATCTGCAATGAAAACTATTGTAATAGTCACAGATTGATGATTTCTTAGTTATAGAAAAAAACTTGTATTGTGATTTTATTATTCAGTTATTGAATGAATATAGAAGAATTTTATTGCAATTGACTTCTTCAAAACGTAATTGTAAGAAATAAATGAATATGGAATGCATAGTTCTCCTAGAAACTAATCAAATGCTGTTTGGTAGCCTCCTGGCTAGTACAGTGGTAACACGCTGGCCTCGCATTCACGAGGTCGACGGATTGCACCTCGTCCAGGCAAAACAGTTTAAGCTGTTTACTGGAGAGGTTACTGCTGTGGTTGGTCACCACAGTGGGGGTTGGGACCTGTGCCGGTTGGCGACTGCCCTATGGGTCCTCCATGACCCGTTCCACCCATCCGTGGGTGGAGAATCTAAAACAACTGTTTGGTATGTTAATTCAGACATGATAAAGCTATCACACTCAATATTGAGTATATGGTGTATGTAAGAGCAAGTGATCTATGGTTTTGTTCTGGTATATTTAAAGTTGCACTTCAGTAATTTATCGTAAGGAGTACACTAATACATTTTCAACATCTCATTATTCATGTGCTTTTCTTTACACGTATGGTTCTTGTTTGATATGAATACGATAATCGACAGTGGGGTTTGTCCGCCGAACGACCAAGAGTAATTTTGATATACATAAGTAGACTTTGGACAGTGACTTTTGACAGTGTCCCTAAAGTTAGCAATACACTTAATCCACAGATGAGTAGTGAACATGCTTGAAGAATGAATTATAATTTCTATAAAGCCTCAAATGAACGGATTTATGACATATAACTTACCTTGCACCACTAAATTTCACGTGATGCTACTGACTCATAGCTGGATTCAAAAATGCATACATTCATATACATGGTCATAATATCCCTCGTAAGGAAAGGATGACCGGGTCAGTGCATAAAACCATTTACCAAGAGACCAACTCGACATAGCCCTCACATCATAACATATTAGTGATGAAAGGTTACAACAGTCTCTCCTCCCCTTCTCATACAACACAGGTTACTTATAAATTAAGCGCAGCTCAACTGCCTTGGCGCCCAGTAGCTGTAGTCATATCAGGTTGACCTTCACCACTAATTTACAGAAACCCATTTCATATACCTACACATCCTGATCTGTAGCATTCTGCAGGTGCAGGAAAATGCATTTAGCTGTGTTATCTGTTCATAATCTCCTTCTGCCACTCCCTATCTCTTGCTTTATTTCTTCACTGTTCCATTGCAGACCATGTGTATCCAATGCTCTATCAATCCCATCCATCCATCTCATTTTTGGTCTTCCATTTGGTCTTACACTACTTACTTCTGTTTTTCGATAATCGTTCCTCATTCATTGTTTCTGTATTCTCAAACAACCTTTGCACTCTTTGGTCTAAATTAATAGATGGTTTTCTTCCAGTGCTCGTTATCTGCCTCACCTCTACATTTGTTACTCTATCCATTCCTGACACACAAATTATACTACTTAAATACCTCCTCTTTATAATGTTTAGTCCATTAATTCTATGTTCCAAGTCTCTGCACCATACAGTACTATAGGCACAATCATTCTTTCATACAACCTTCTCTGTGTATTTATACATTCCATTTTTTTAATCAAAGTTGAAGGTTATAATCATGAAAAAAATTGTACCAAAGACTTTAGACCACATCTGTTACACAGAATTATTTATTTCGTGCAAGTTACTTTTTTACAATTTTAAAAGCCTATTTAATACAATTGTCCCCAGAATAAAACACATTTTCTTAAGTGCAACAAACGAAGCCATGAAATCGTATCAGTGTGTGTATAAATCTGTGATGTTTTATTAAGTGTATATATTTATACAGGTGTTTTTAATGTATGAGCAGTCTTTTAAACCCATATTTTAATATATTTCTACATGATACTGTGCTTTTATTTCACCCAAAATACAAATTACCTAAGCTAGGTAAAATATAATGTAATGATAATTAGGATAAAATTATTTTGAATTATATTACAATAATTCCATTAAAGCTGCCAAGAAGCTTCTGACATCACTGGCCCTGCAAAGGAAAATGAAATGTTCCGGTTCCGGTTTTGCGTCACGGACTCCCTTTTCGTGGGGGCAAACAATGGACACAACCTGGGTATTCTACAAAATATCCCAAACTACAGTCATACCAAAATAAACAGCAAAGAGCTAATGAAACAATCCCTATACGCGAGACTACAGAAAGAGACACAATACAAACCTCTCTTATCGCCGTCCACGCACAAGAGACTTCTCCTGGAGTGATGGCTCTTACAACCCTAGACACTCACCTAGGCATACAAACTTTGGGAAGGCCCGATCATACCACGGCACGTACTCAAACCAGCGTTACACATCCAACGGCAGGTACAGACACCAGGATCCATGGGCTAACCCCAGAACACACTACAATGATGAATTCCCAGCAGAATCACACAGTCAAAACTACAACTATGACTATGGATACCACCCCAATGAAACATGGTAAGAATGTAACATTAGTACATGTAAACGCTCAGTCCCTGCTCGCTCATTTTGAGGAAATAATAATGCTAACAAAAGACTACAACATAGACATCCTCTGTGTAAGTGAAACTTGGCTTCCTCCTACAACTGAAAATAAATATGTGAATATCCCAGAGTTTAAAATATTTCGCAATGACCATGGCCGAGGGGGTGGGGTTTGTATTTATGTTAGAAATTATCTTAATGCATCAGAAATAACCACAGGTTTAGAAAAAAAATGAGGAGCTCGAAGATTTATGGATCACTGTGCAGTATCAGAAACTTCCATCTTTCATTGTAGGGTGTGTTTACCGTCACCCTAAAGCACCTACCATTTCATTCAATCATCTGCTAGAAACATTCAGAAATATCTGTGTGCGTCATAAACCCATATACATACTTGGTGATTTTAATGATGACTTGCTCTCAGCAGAAAACAAAATGAAAAGGGTGATCAACACTATGAAGTTAACACAAATAGTGACAATACCGACCCGCATAACCCCTAATTCTAGGACTCTTATAGATCTGAAAATAACAAATAAAGTGGAAAGTATACCCTATTGGGACGTAGTTCCCTGCCCAATTGCAGACCACGAGCTGAACATTGCTATGCTAAACATAAACAAGCCCAAAAGGAAGCCTCTCCTCAAGACATTCCGGTGTCTAAAAAATTACTCCCCTGATATCTTTTGTGAAACATTAATCAACAACACAAATGCACTTAATAGAATTAAATACACAGATAACGTCGATTTGCAGGTTGAGATTTTAACAAAAGTCTTCCTTGAATGCTTAGATAGTTGTGCACCCATTGTAACAAGAAAAATAACCCGCCCCTCAGCCCCCTGGCTAACTAATGACATCAAAGAGGCAATGCAAATCAGAAATCAAATACAAAAAGAGCTAAAAATGAATAGATATGATATGACTCTCCGAGAACGTTATAAAACAGAAAAGAAACGTGTCAGATCTCTCATCAGTGTAAGTAAAAAAGACTTTTACAAAAAACAATTTAATGACTCTAGACATGATACAGCAGCAACATGGAAAGTGATAAGAAGCATGATACCAAATGAAAAGAGTACCTCAGAAAGTTATGAAAATATTACGGAGTTGAAAGACAAAGCAGATAACTTTAATAACTATTTTGCTAACGTTGGCAAAAATACATATGAAAAAACTCAAGAAAACATCAACTCAGTGAATATAAGTAATTGCTTAAATGACAATTCTTCCAATGAAAACACAAGAGAGTACTTCAAGATAAATCCTATCGATTGTACTACCCTAATTCTTACCATAAAGAGCCTAAGAAACTCTGGCTCTTATGGTTCAGATGGTATATCATTTCAGTTCATCAAAGATGCTCTACCCATGATTGCATCCTATATTCTAACTATTATGAACACTTCCATTGTTACTAAAAAGTTTCCTGACTCTTGGAAAATATCACATATAATACCTCTGCATAAAAAGGGGGACAGAGAAGATGTGACAAACTATCGTCCCATTTCCCTGCTACCCACTTTCTCGAAAATATTAGAAAAAATTGTTGCATGCCAACTTATGTCATATTTAGAATCAAATAGGCTACTAACGATTAACCAACATGGTTTCAGACCAAAACTCTCGACGGAAACTGCACTGCTTAAAGTTACGAATAGTATATATAATAATATAGATATGAAAAAAATATCTTTGCTTATATTATTAGACTTATCAAAAGCCTTCGACAGTGTAAACCATGAAATTCTTTTAAGTAAATGTATTAACTTAAATATTGATCCAAGCTGGTTTAGCGAGTATCTATCTAATCGTAAACAGTCCATACGTCTTAATAACATTATCTCTGTGCCAAAAAATTTATCATTTGGTGTTCCACAGGGATCAGTACTTAGTCCTATCCTCTTCTCCATTTACATAAATGATCTATCTTCTTTCATTTCTGACTGTCTAGTCGTACAATATGCAGATGACACTCAACTACTCCTTAGTGGTGATATTAATAATCTCCCAGAGCTAACTTTAAGAGCAGAAAACACTCTGTCAAAAATTAAAACCTATTTCCAAGAAATTGGGCTGTTAACGAAAGTAAAACACAGTGCATATTTATTGGTTCAAGGTTCCACATAGCACAAATTCCAGAAAACACAACAATTAATTTTTGCGACAATATTATCACACCTAGCAAAACAGTCAAAAACCTAGGAATTCACTTTGATAACCACATGTTGTTTGATTCCCACATAGATAAAGTATGCAAAAAGGTTACAGGAACATTAATGTACTTTTCACGTATAAAAGACAATTTTGAGAGTACCACTCGAATAACTGTTGTTGAATCTCTAGCCCTAAGTCACATTAATTACTGCACAACTGTTTGGGGAGCTACCACTAAGACTCAGATAAACAGAATAAAGAAGCTTATTAATTTTGCAGCTCGAGTTGCCCTGGGAGGAATAAGAAAATATGACCACATCACACCAGCTCTCAATAAACTTGGGTGGCTGCGGGCAGAAAATAAGGTCGCTTATGCTATTTATGTTTTTGTATTCAAAATTTTGGACCATCATTTTCCTAGCTGGCTATTTGATTTAAAAACAGTCAGGGATATAAGGGGAACCAACACAAGACAGAGCAGTGAGCTCTTTATTCACAGAACAAACACAGAAGCAGGTTCAAAGATGATCACTATCAAAGGGCCAACACTCTGGAATAATATTCCAGAGCATCTTAAAAATGCATCCTCCTTCACAGCTTTCAAAGGCAAACTATATAGTTTTCTTTTGGACA
>JAXCGZ010010557.1:15000-20000 GCA_037179515.1 Halocaridina rubra | reverse complement strand
CACTATTATCAATGAATATTCATCTATTACCCTAGTATGATTTATAACAATATACCTAATATGTAACAATACCGCACTGAGCTAAGCATTAAGCATAGCTATTTAAGTAAAGACTGAGACGATCCTAACTGACATATCATAAATCGATATGATAAGCCTCGATACTTTTTACCTCGATCGAGTTACGAATTGTATTGCGTCCCTTTGAAGGTTTTGTTACCACAGTTATACATTGGACCGAGTTCAGTGCAGACGTTAACAGGAGAAAAAAAAAACGAAATGGCTCAACCTCTACGATCGCCTTCGCAGAGGGGTCATGGTCTGCCTTCTCACCCTCATAAACAGAGGAAATTGAGCGTTCCTCATCAACTCCAGCAACATGTACAGGGCTCGTTCAGTGCTTCAAAACATAACACTTCACATGCTGGATTAACCAGGGGCTCGATGGACTGTAAGTAGATCAGTCAGACACATCTAGATATTATTGAAATTGAGTGCATTGTCACACACACACACACACACACACACACACACACACACACACACACACACACACACACACACACACACACTCACACACACACACACACACACACACACACACACCCACACACACACACACACACACACACACACACACACACACACACACACACACACACACACACACACACACGCCTAGGAATATCCAAATATGAGATCCTCCAAAGTGACCCCTACAGTTTCTATTTAAGGAACCACCTAAAATAAGTGATCTATGCACCTTAAGGGTTACCTCATTGGACAAATGTCAGGATACTACTTAGGAGGTGTCTTTCCATAGAAGGTATGTGCCACCGTTTAGTCCAACAAATATATTAGGCATTCCTGCTCCTAACAGCTTCTATGTAGCATGACCACTTAAAATAGTTGATCTATACAGAGTAAGGATTACCTCAGTGGATATAAGGGCAGGATCCCACTCACGAGGTGTCTTTCAAGGGTAAGCCTAGGAAAAAGTGAGTTCCAACAAATATGTCAGACGACCCTGTAGTTATCTCAATAGCAACACTGCCTGATTTTTTCCTCTAAATTCCCAAATTGACCCCATCATAGGAGGTTCCTACCACTTCTCTTTTACAAGAGCTCCTTGCCAATAAACAGGAGAGAATTTTTCAGTCTCATCCTCTTCACTATTCATATTCTCCAAAGTCTCCCCTTCCTAATTCATTCTTCCAACTCTCCTAGTTCCATTCATTCTCCCCAAATCCTCTTCCTCCATTAAAGATTAGTGTTTATATATATATATATATATATATATATATATATATATATATATATATATATATATATATATATATATATATATATATATATATATATATATATATATATATATATACGTATATATATATATATATATATATATATATATATATATATATATATATATATATATATATATATATATATATATATATATATATATATATATATATATATATATATATATATATATATATATATATATATATATATATATATATATATATATATATATATATATATATATATATATATATATATATATATATATATATATATATATATATATATATATATATATATATATATATATATATATATATATATATATATATATATATATATATATATATATATATATATATATATATATATATATATATATATATATATATATATATATATATATATATGTATATATATATATATATATATATATATATATATATATATATATATATATATATATATATATATATATATATATATATATAAATATATATATATATATATATATATATATATATATATATATATATATATATATATATATATATATATATATATATATATATATATATATATATGCTACATGTAGACCCAGGGGTAGCTCAGTAAGTTATCGTCTGGCACACACAAATTAGGTCCTGACTTTGGCTCCAGTGCAGTTTTAGCATCTTTTCCTTCCTAGGAGCTACTTTTCTTATATGAATGTAATACCGGGACAGACAAGAAAATTGCCCTCATCAGCAAAGGCCCAGGCAAAGAAAACATTAAGACGAAGGGAAAGAAAAAGGTTAAGAACAAGGCAGAGATGAGGTAATGATACGCAAAGGACAAGGTATATGGAAGTATCAATGATGTCTGCCCTGTGATAATCCCTGTCAACCCAAAAGGCCTTATGAGCACATCGCATAAATAAGATAATCAACAGTGGCAAAACTGGCAACCCAACTACTTTCATGTAAAAAATTGGGTAATTTATATATTTTTTATAGTTTTATGTATCACAGTTAGTTCCCACTCGTAAGAGGGTGGCCACAGGCAACCTGGATCCAGGAGATTAAATTGGATTCCCTTCCTAATGCCCCGCAGCATGATCGAACCAGTGAAGTCAGGTTTGTCACTTCCTAAGTGAACTACCGTGGCCCTCTTGAGAGTAGCTTGAGTGAAAAAATATTCATATCGTCAAGTATGAACTTATATTCTATCTAATTTCCTTTTGCAACATTACAACTTTCATTTATACGATAAAAGTTCTCGAACTAGAAGCTTGTTTCTCTCATAAATTTTTTAAATACGATGTGTTGTTTCCATGTAATATCATTCAAACCATATCAAAGTGCATTACTAATCAAATGAAAAGAGTGCAACTTACTAAAAGATTTGAAAGATTATTGGATGACTGAAAAGAATATCTCCTTCGTTTGTCCAAGCGTGTCATAAAGTCGACTGCATGAAACGGAGCGAGGGGAATGAAAATCCCCTTCTTGCATTTTACTTCCACTGTCAAGTTTTTTGCTTTGACTCACCCGCCCCCTTATAAAGGGGATGATGGCTTTTGTACATAGACGGACTGTAATACAAATTGCCCGTACATAAAGTTTTCTACATTCAGAGAACTCACATTCATCACAGAAAGGCAATGAGAGCTGGAAGAGGGAAATATAATATTTACATATAAGATAAAGTGTCATTTTGATTGACAACAAATCTTTCAAAAATAAAACACATTACTTGACTCTTATGTCCAGGGGGCCACGACAGCTTAGTGGCTAGAGTTCTCAACAATGAAAGTGGTAAACGCATGTTTAACCTTACTGGGGTTGTAAGGAAGGGCATTACCCCAGCTCCAATATGTCTGTGTCCTTCCACATTCGAATGTGGATTAATAGTGATGTATAACTTGGCAGAGAACTTTGACTTCTATGTCAGTTAGCATAGCATAGCAGTTTCATTAGCAGGGATCCATGATCATGATTCATGGGGCAAAGCTTCAGTCATGTGAATTATTGATATACTCTGCTTTAAGGAGACAGGACAATGGAAGACAAAATGAAATAGCAGTCCTGTGATTTATGTATAAATTAGTGATTTATTTGCGGGCGAGATGCAGTGGTCCTAAGTTGATACGACACTGTATTAACACTAAACAAATCATGCCACAAGGAAGGGACTTACAATATTAACGAGTTCTTGGTATATGGCTATTTAGTTTGCCATTAGTTGAAATTACTTTAAGAAATTTATAACTTATGTCCCTTTTTATACATGTATCATCAGTCTTGTAAAAGTTTTATTTGCTATTAAAGATTCAACAGGCCATGCCAGCGGTTCTTCAAGTCTCTGTAACACACCCAGTACATCAAGACATGTACACTTTTTTCGACAAGGCAGTGACAATGTCTTTGAAAGCCCTGTCACTGAGGAATCCCAGGTACTGACTCATTTCCAGATACGTAACTCTCTGAAATACATTGTCATTACCTGTCATAAATCTCAGTGGGCTTTCTTAACTAAATTAATCATAAGTTTTCCCAACAGAGCGAAAGACAGTTGCCATCCCGATCAAGTGACGGAGGTATTGATAACCAGAGTTTTGTTAGCGATGAAAATACTTCCTCTGCGGTGGATATGGATAATCAGAGTGGCGGAGGGAGCTCAAGGGCTTCAGGAGACAGCAATAGTACAATGCCCGACCCAAGCCTTCTAAGGTATTCAGATGTTACAAGACCTCCTACAACCACTGATAACGATCCAGGCTCACCAAGGTTTTATTCAACTGGTAAAAATATTAAAGAAAATAGAGTAAGATCGAGTGAAATCAGGAAAGATATGGATCCTGAGAATGATATGAAAGAAGTGTCTCAAGTACATTCTCCACCACCAACTGAAGCTAAGACGAGAAAGGAATGGTTAATCTCGTCGTTAAGCACAAACATGAGTATAGTCTACATACTGTTGCTCATTGTAGCAGGATTGGTAAGTTATTTGAAGGACATGTTTTCCGGATCCTATTCGGCAGTATCAGAGAGTTTTAACTTATATCTGATTTCAGCTGAATTATTTTGGTTAATGTATATCCATTTAGACGTTCGCCGGTACATTGGACGCTTGTCCCGGCTACTAAATAAAACGTTGGACTCAGAATCTGACACCGAGAAGAATCAACCCGCACCAACTTATGACGATATCCAAGATCAGTATAAGAAAATTTCCCTAGACTATGGATTTACTTTTAGCAGTCATGGAGGATCTTTGTATCTTAAAATAGGAGCCACAGGTGAGTGAAAAAAAAAATTACTTTGAACTGTAATAAGTTTTAATCAATGCTGGTAAGGTGATGACTATTATCCAATGCAAAAGTGGCCACTCTGCTGTAATCAGAATAAATGCATTTCTTCTCACTTATTTAACATATTATTTACCCTATATTTCAGTATTCTGCTTGGGACATCTAATTCTAACCGGTTTAGAGATTACCTCCAAGATAATGTATTTGACACATGACGAACCTGAATATAGAGAATGTACCTCAGGTACAGATCTGGCTATGTCAATCATGCAGCTAATCAATGTTTTCTATCAGCTGTTTTTCGCCTTCAAATTCTCAAATGTAAGTGAATATGTTAAGGACTCTTTGCGGACAGCTCACATAAAAAAGATGTAATTAGAGAGAAAGAGAGTTCGTAAGG
>JAXCGZ010010557.1:5000-10000 GCA_037179515.1 Halocaridina rubra | reverse complement strand
GCCCCTGAATATTCTTTTCATGCCACAGACCAACTAAGTGATGAATGAATAATTGTTTGGGATAAAGATAATTTCAAATGTCTCAGAACTTCACCCCTGCTAAATTCTAATTATTACGACAAAATAACATACAGAAGACTTGATGACCGAGTCGAATAATACATCCCTCCACAGTTTTATTACGCTTGTTGCCGCCTAAATACCCATTACGAATATTAGGTTTTGACACTGAAATCTATTACATTCCAATAACCGATAACACATTACAAATAAATGACTTAGGGTTTTTATTGCCCATATATATCTTTAATAGGATATATAGACGCAATACATCATAATATCAGAAAAGATAAGAGAGATATGAAGCAATATACTCCATAATTCAAAGATATGCTTATCAGTACCGGCTTCCTGTCATAATTATAAAACAAATACTTCAAAAGCAATAAATACTTATGCATAGCAAAATGTGACCGATGGATGAGTTCTATCAAAGTGAGGATTTAAGCGGCTTGTGTTTCCCATAGTTCATTATCTCTTTCTTACCCTGCAATTTCTTATTCGTTTATTATGGGAACGACAAGAATACTGCCAGCGTTATCCCCTGGGAGTCATGAAAGTCATAACATAAAACCCGACAATTGGGGCAGAGCGAGGGGACGAGCATTTCACTTTTATATTTTCCTATCGCAAAGAGTTAAAGCATACTAAGGGATTCTGGAAGAACAAATCCAACCAGAATCCTACTCAGGGACTCCCTTGACAAAGGAGAGTGCTGCCTCAGAAGGCTATATAGACTGATATAGTTACAATACAAAGTATCAAGACTTATATCAAGACCAGGACTTCAAAAAAGCCGACCCGTACCAATATATTACACAGTGTACTTGAAAAAGTCCAAAGTCAATCAAAACTTAAAGAAGTAATATACTTTACAGTGAACCAGTAGGATATAGCAAGTAGGAGACAATTGTAACTTGATCAATCTATCATAAGAATTTGCATCCATTATATTCCCTAAACCCCAATATTTACTCATGCAAGATGTATCACAATAACTTATTTAGCACTGATTGGTAATGTAAGGCTTTATTTGAGGCATATATCATTAATACGATAAATATTAATCAACCTATAATAATTAATCATTTATGATACTATTTTCAAGTATACATAGTCCTTTCGTATTCAACTATATTAGTTGAATATATCAAAAAAGTTAAAAAATCCTTACTATAAGAGTAGTTGCGATAAGGTAATGAGTTTGTTCTGATGAAGAGTGGAGAGAGAGGTGAGGGACAAGAATGGTGAGGAAGACTCGTGTCTGAGAAAGTTTGCTGTAATAGAAATGAGGAACAATTTTATGAGTTTGTTTCAGAGTAGAGAGGAATTGTGGGACAAAGAGGGATACTAAAGTAGCCCATAGATGAGAACGAATGGTTGTTATCTGTGATATTTTCTTGTAACAGAAGTGAGGGAAAAGGTACTGAGTTTGTTCTGGGGTAGAGAGAAGAGAGAAGTGGGTGGTCATATACGGGTATACCACAGAGGTGAAGAAGACTGGTATACCTGTGCATTTTCTTGTGACAGAACTGTTGAACATAAACTGCAACAATTGAGCAGATGAAAGTGAGCCTTTGCTGTGATTAGATTTACGCTTTGTCATAAGCTACTGGATTTAGGAGGCATCGGTAGATCTGTGGTAAGGTATGCGAGTTTGGAAATAACGAGTCTGATGAACGTGTGTTCGATCCCAGTAAGAGGCGTTGGAAACGGCATCCATCCTTAATCCCTCAACTTCAACATGTTCGTGTCCACCCCCATCTGAATGGAGACTAGCGGTGGCACATAAAAATGTTGCAATATACATAGTATATGCTAATGGATATGCTGGAGTATACTGATAATAAATCTTGATGACTGCAAACTTTATCAGAGATGGGAAATGGGTAAAGTAGTGATGGAGGATTACGTATCATTATTCTCCAAATACTATGTGATAAAGATAAGGAGAGAAATCTTGTAGCTTTAAGAGTAGACCATAGACAATGTGATTCTAATTCTCAATGTTATTTATGATTATATTTTTTGTAAAGAGTGTTTGTCTATGTAAATTGTGACTTTCTTTATTGTATTGATACTAACTAAATAAAAAAAAATAAAAAATATATATTTTATACACCTATCATTACCTTTTATTTTATTGATCTTCTGGTATCTGTTTTTAAACTCACCGAGGTTAAAATTATTTGTCATTATTTACTATGTAGAAAACAATGGCTTAAGATAGTCTGTCTGGAGACTCATTTCTACTTATTTCTAGAGGAAGTGATAATAATCGGACGTATTTTTCTAGGTGCTGCAAAGAAAAGAACACACACACACACAGACATATACACACACACATATATATATATATATATATATATATATATATATATATATATATATATATATATATATATATATATATATATATATATATATATATATATATATATATATATATATATATATATATATATATATATATATATATATATATATATATATATATATATATATATATATATATATATATATATATATATATATATATATATATATATATATATATATATATATATATATAATCTCAGTTCTTTACTACTTTCTCAAAAACATTCTTTACTGCAAGTGGCTCTTAAATATGCAGCCCTTCTGCTTCACAGCTTTAGAAAGAGCCATTTCTCGTGGGTCCTGTAAAAATTGCCCAATTACTTCTGAAAAGAAGAGGATATCGTGTCAGGAGGTCATAAAAGTCCATAGTTCTTGCATGTCAGTGGGTGGTTTCTCAACACAACCAATTGTTATGCATAACCAGACTTTATTGCAGTGGTTTACTATACCCTGTATTTAGATATAAAAATACCTTTTTAAGTTGCTTTATTATGGGTCTTTCATCATAGTGAGACAGAAGCTGGGAAAGGTACTTGTGAATAACACCACAAACTTAAGTCAGAGCTAAGAAATGGGTCAATGACTTGCTTCCATCAGCGAAGAACTAGGCTACTTAAAGTATTTATTAATAAGATTAAAATCCTCGTCCTGAGTGAATATTTTAGAGTTAATAAAGCTCAGCCTTTGCTAGTAGTAAAATAAGCTGGCTAAAGTAGTTAGGATTAATACCACAATCCTTGTTCTGGACTATGAGCAGAGTTGATATATCTCATCATTCGTTATAGGAGAACTAACACCACAATCCTTGTTCTTGCTTTAGAGTAGTGTTGATGAATCGCACCCTCTGCCACTGAAGAATATGGCAAGCTAAAATTGTTTAGGAACAGCATCGCAATCATCGTACTGGATTAGGAGTAAGGTTAATAATTCTCACACTTTTTCAGTGGAGAACTAATATTGGTAAAGTGATTATGATTAGCATCGTAATTTCTGTTCTGGGTTAAAACAAGGCTAATGCATCTCAAGCTCTGTCTGAGAATTAGGTAGAATTCGTTCAACCCCTCGTTTGGACAGAACCCACTCATTATCATGAAAAAGAGAAAGAGTACGAGCTATGGAGGCAAACGACTCTCGATTCCTAACTTGGATGCAACCCCAGTCACTGTAATAAAATAAGGGAAGAAGAACGTTCAGAGAAAGGAGAAAAAATATGAAGTATAGAAGGCAGAACTTGCTCAAGTCCTACTTGGTTAGAACTCGACGTGGGACAAGGAATATAATATCACACTCTGAGAGAAAGCATTTCAGTCTCTGCTCTGGTATATGGGAAATACCTCCCCACATTATTAGTTTTTTTTTATTTTTCATTTTTAAACCTAGAAGGATTAACTTTGCGTTTTAATTTCGAAGTCTAATTATAGTCAGGTATATGTTTGGTCACTTGGGACTCATGGTGGGACCTTCCTTGCCCTTTGGAGTTCACAAAGCTTCCTAGGGACTTCTTCAGAGAGGACCTTCCATAAAATGATCTTAGTAACGCCAAAGCCAAAAACCAAACATCAGGAAAACCAGTATTTCAGTTTCTTTACTCATGGTCTGCACTTACATAGTAAGGCTCGATTTCTTAAACAGGGTAAAACTAGGATATCATATTGTTAGTTAGCTAGACACACACAAATGGATTTCATAAACGCATCTGACGCGGTTCTGAGTAAGGCAAGGATCCGACATGGGATCCTAGCTATACACTGAACCATGACAGATGCGTTTATAAAATCCATTTGTGTGTGTCTAGCTAACTAACAATATGGTATCCCAGGTTTACACTGTTCAAGAAATCGGGCCATAGAGAGTGGCTAGAGCTCTCGACAAGGGAAATGTCATCCTCGGCCTAAAGCCCCCGTAGGGCATTAGGAAGGACAACCAGCCATAATTCTGCAGCTCCAGCCTGTCTGTGTCCACTCCCAGTCCGAATGTGTATTAACAGTGATTTATAGAATGGCAAACAGCAAAACCTTAAAGAAATCGATATCCAAACATCATTAACCCAACTGTATATGGACAATATTCTTTATTGAATTCACACACGATGATGTAAGTTCAAAAAGTTGGAAAGTTTGACTTCCGAAAATCTCTACAATTATGAATATTGTGACCTTAATTAAAGCTGAATGAATTTGTTCTCTAAATCTTGGTGCTATATATATCAATATAAATTGTTTCATAAATACAGGCTTCTGATAAATACGAATAGAAGGAAAATAAATTGAGCATAAGTTATTTATAGCATGAGTGACGGAATGATAAAGGGGATAGTTAAATGATAGATAAAAAGATAGAGATAGGACGATATATATATATATATATATATATATATATATATATATATATATATATATATATATATATATATATATATATATATATATATATATATATATATATATATATATATATATATATATATATATATATATATATATATATATATATATATATATATATATATATATAAATATATATATATATATATATATATATATATATATATATATATATAT
>JAXCGZ010010556.1:25000-26497 GCA_037179515.1 Halocaridina rubra | reverse complement strand
TATTTGTAATATAGTTGACTTAGTTGCTGCAGATGCAAGGTACAATTCAACATGCTTGAAGATATTCTATTAAACATCCTCTGGAACGAAACGTGGTCTTCCCAAAAGTTCTACATTTTCAGAGGAAATGACCCATGCTTTTGCCTACCTTGAGGAATATCGACAAGAATGCCAATTTTCTTTCAGTGGCATTTTTGAGGGATATGGTCTACCAACTGAGAAAACAATAAAATCCGAACTGAGGCAAAAATATGGAGAAGACATTGTTCTATCTGTAAACAAAAATAGAAGACGGTAGTCTGTTTTCGTGACACAAGTAACATAATTCTTACCGATGCTTTGTATGAAAAACAAAGATTTAACGATGAGAAATCAGAGAGGCTTCGGATAGTAATCACAGCTGCAAAAATAATTGCTGAAGAGATGAGGTCACTGATATATGAGACGGACCAGTATCCACCACCAGATAAATTTCTGACTTATTTGGAATCTTTGGTACCAGACAACCTACACTGCCTTGTTAAAACTGTTGCGTTGAAGAGCATGAAAGGAGGAAAAAGTAATTGGGAGAAGAGGTGTACAGCTATCTAAGATGCTATCCTAGCCACAACCGGATCAAATTCTTTTAGATCACCATTACAAATAGGCCTTGCTGCTCATCTTAGTCAAATATATGGTTCTCAACATCTACTGAATGTTCTCTCTATTTTTGGAATGTGTGCTTCCTATGATGAGGCAGCACTCTTTCAAGTATCAGCTTTTCAAAATCCAAAAGTATCAGCTTTGCAGAATCCAAGCAGGGAGGCTCAAACTGACTCATTTACACAATTTGTATTCAACAATGCTGATGTAAACATTTGTACCATTAATGAGTTCAACACTTTCCACTGTATGGGAGGATATCAGTGTGTCACTCCTTCCACAAATGATCCTACAACAGATGACTCTATCTCAAGATTAGAAAAGATCCCCTCTGCAGACACTGTTGGGCAGCTTGGTCATATTCCCAGCAGCGCCTGTGAGAGTAAAAGTAATAGAGGACTCTTGGGTGTGACAGTCAGAGATTTAACAAAATTCAAGCCACTATCCACCACTGTCTCAATATCAACAAGGGAACTCCAGTGGCTATATGGAATATGTTACTGAGGACTGATTGTCCAGGTTGGAATGGTTACATGGAAATACGTTCTGCAGACCTGCAATATGATGTGTCCCACATCTCATACCATCCATTTACAAATGCCTCACCATCTGACTATGACACCATATACACAGTACTTACCCAGGCCGTGGAGAAATGCAATTAATGTAAGAGTTTAAAACATCCTCCACTAAAGCAAACAATATAATTTTCAATGCCATATTACGTCACTGGGTGTATGACTCAAAAATATGCAAACTTTCTCGCACCCCTGGCGTCAAAACCGCGCACCTTTCAAGGAAAATATATAAGGCATTTTTTTTTATAATATTTTATGTAGATTATTTTATATATCG
>JAXCGZ010010556.1:0-20000 GCA_037179515.1 Halocaridina rubra | reverse complement strand
TGCGTGCGTGCGTTCATCCATCCATCCATCCATCCAACCATCCATCCATCCATACATACATACATACATACATACATACATACATACATACATACATACATACATACATACATACACAGACCGACAGACAGACAGACAGCTAACTATATTAGCATCATTTGCATGCTGCACCCTACTGATTCAGCATGGCTTGATTGCCATTGGTGGTACTAATCACATCATAATCGTAAGGTTAAAGGTAAGGTTGCATTTGGGCAACATGATTTGCAGCACAGTATAAAATTGTTTCTTCTAAAGTCACAGGTATGTTGTGCATGGTAAGCGTTTTCAGTAGTATTTCCTCACTTGAAAAGTTTCTTTTCTTTGAACAATTTAGTCGGAACAACTGATTTTAACAAAGTTCATGTCATGAACATATCGGAATAAGAAGACAGGTTGCATGTAATGTTTTATAGCTTTATTAAAAAAAAAATTATGGAAGGTGGTGCATAACCTATTGCTATAGGGGAGGCATAAAAACAAAGAATAATAGTACAGAGCAATTTACTACACTATAATATTGCTGAAACAACAGATAATCTACAGTACCCTCTATAGTTAGTGTGGAAACTTGGCGCAGTCTTGCACAGCCTGATATATTTAGACATATGATCGGAGCAGCGACTCAAATAGGTTACTGTCGAGCTCAAGATCCTCCAACATATCTAGCACATGTTTCACAAGCTTGTCCTTTAAATGCCGATCAAGAACATTTCCTTGATTCATTTAAGCCTCCTCTTTGCCTCTCTGTATTGTTTAATGTGTTCAAGCAACCTGAAGTCTGGTGAATTTACAAGTCATTTAGTTCAGTCGAAAAGAAAAATCACCCCTAGAGTCCATCAGAATTTGCATCTCCTTTGTGCTAAAAATGGAACACTGTCGTGGAGAATACATATTATCAAGATCCAACACGGTTTCAGACTCCATGAACGGGATCACCTTTGTCTCGATTACTTTCTGCAAAAGCAACCTTCCCTCCAACTCTCTTCCACTTCCTTGATGAGCGACACTTCCAAGTAAAGCTCAGAAAAATTCCAATGCAACTTGGAAGCGGACAAACTGCTTGATATCATTAGGTGTCTTCTGTATCTTCAACTCTTAGTGCCTAGATCTTGTCATTCTGTCCAGACGAAGACTTCGTCAAAAGGGCAGAGGTGAAGGAAGTCTTTCTTCCCTCTGTGAGACAAAAAAAATCACAAAACCAGAGGCAATTCTCAGCAGCTACTGTGGATTTCATGGGTTTTGGAATACCGTGGAAAGTTTTCTTCCCTCCTCCTAAGCAGTACCCATAAACCAATCCCGATTCACAGTCTTCTCTCTGCTCTCTTTGATCTGTTGCCCAACATTTGCTTTACTTCTTCGTTGGTTCCCGTAAAATTCCTCAATGATGTTTTGCTTTCTTGGGAGAGTTTTTCTGGTTTAAATGAGCCAAAAGTCGTGTGGACGTTGTCATGTCCTTTCTTCTGATTGTCAGTAATGCAACATTCACTTCGGCCAATTTGCTGGTTATGCATTTTTGAGTGATGCAGTTAACTAACCGCCGGCTTTCATGGCCTCACAGTACACATTTTCCAATATTCAGTCAAGAACACATATGGCTTCGCTGTCTTAGAGTTTAAAAGCCAAAGGGACAAACCAATCAGTAAATTATGTCTGAAATACAATGAAGAACAAAGTTAGAAAATAACAAAAATATACACTTGCACAACTCTCTCCCTAGCTTTCTAGCAAAAGGTTATGTACCACCCAATGTAATGTTTCGTAAGTTTAGATAATGATATGTTCCCCTTTCGCAACATCCATTTATCTTAACGGGTAATGAAAAGTAGATAGAACCGTTCCCTTGGGCAGGATCTGTTTTCCTTTGCTGTAAATAGAATGAAAGCTGGATTTCGGCAGGGAGAGTTTTTATTTTTTTTTATCGTGAGCTTACGTGGACATTCTCGTATTAACGCAGGCATGTACTTTATACTGCGAAGCTTTTTTTTAATACAAGCGCTAGAGCTTATTGTGCACTAAGTTGCTTTAGTAACATGCCATTCTCAACAAGCGTTACATAATTTGAGTCACCTGAAGAATCATCACCTCAGGATATCCACATGGAAAATCATCAAAGGATATTTCAACCGAAGATATGTATCCCCCAACTAACTCCAATTTATGTATCGTCAACCCGACCGACCTACAGTGAGTATAATTCAGAATTAGAATAATTAAATAGTTGTGGTTTGGTTAGTTAGGTTAGGAAGAGAGAGTCCACCAAGTTGGAAGAATCGTCACCTCATCACATCCCTCCTGAAGAATTGTCACGTGGCTTAACTCTGGGATGAAAGTTCTTTAGGTGATCTCATACAATTACTGTGTTTGCCAAAGAGATATGATACGACCACACTGTACATTATTATCATGGAAAGTAGAAAGTAGTGGTTTGCTTTGTGGGTCGTGGCAAGAAGTAATATATGTCATGTAATGCGTGGTGGCCTTACCAAAACGGCCATATCCAGCATGGCCAATTATACAGGAAAATAAAACTTAGCTCAGGTCGGCAACCCACTAGGCAAACCACAACCCTCATCCTCTCAAGCAGATCGCGTCCAGTGTGAACGTAGCCTTTAAGAGGACAAACGGAAAATTATGGTTTCTGAATTCAGTAATTGATTATAGACTCTGTTTTTCGTCGAACTCTCACATTTTTTACTGTGCAATCTACTCTTTATTGATTCTGTTGTTGTACCATTATACTGAACCCTGTTACCAATTTTCATTTTACTTTTACAATGCACACAAGAATTACAGAAACAATGGGGCTGGACAATGCACACAAACAAAACAAACAAACATTTATTTCCAGTTTTGTACAATTATTACATATGCTGTGTAAAGCCAGAAAAAATACTTTTCGTATAACATGATTTTCTTTTGTTTTCTCATAAACTTACAGGTTTAGCTACTGTTGCAACTACTACTACTACTACTACTACTACTACTACTACTACTACTACTACTACTACTACTACTACTACTACTGTTACTATTATTACTTATTATTATTATTATTATTATTATTATTATTATTATTATTATTATTATTATTATTATTATTATTATTATTATTATTATTACTGCTGCTGCTGCTACTACTATTACTACTACTACTACTACTACTACTACTACTAATAATAATAATAATAATAATAATAATAATAATAATAATAATAATAATAATAATAATAATAATAATAATAATAATAATAATAATAATAATAATAATAATAATAATACTTATAATAATAATAATAATAATAATAATAATAATAATAATAATAATAATAATAATAATAATAATAATAATAATAATAAAAGCACCTTGTGTATTCTTCTTATCGGGGAAATCATTGTTGTTTAGCTCCAATTAGCTTTCTCTATTTTTTCATTGTATTCCTTTCCCGGAACGAGTAGGATAGAAAGTTGCAATTCTTCCCGAGGGGTTTCCAGGAAATTTGCTTATTACAGTCGGATTAGTTGGGTACACGCTTACAGTTGTCTTATACAGAACTATTGCATTTCCTATTTCTTCAGAATCTGTATTAAACAACTGTCGGAACTGGGAGAGAAGTCTTTCATGCCTGTACCCAACTACTCCGGCTGTAATGCATTGCATTTTGAAAAAATTAAGTATGAACCAACAACTGGAAAAAGTTACCACTGTGTGTTGTTGATAGAGTATATCATCGAAGATTTTTTGCCTGAAAGTAGAGGCACTGAGAAGGACACGAGGAGGAACTATTTGAAAGGAGATTTCATTACATTTCAGTATCTTTTTGCAGTTTTTGACTGGAGAACCTTAATTAACAAAATATCAGTACAATATGCGAAATTTTTGGTGAGGAATATGGGAAGATAGTTAATTGTTGAATACCATCCACCAAAATAGGGGTTATTCATGACAGCGAGAAATGCTTCAATAATGATTGTAAGAGAGCTAGAGAGACAAATGTTGGAAAAGACATGAGAGGAGAAAAAACATAAATGCCTTGGCAGACTTATAAAAGATCAAGAAATAATTGCCTAAGTAAAAGAAGAGAGGCAGAGAGAGATCATGAAAGGGATATCACCAGGAAGGCTAAAGAAAATCCCAAGCTTCTCCACAGCTTTATCAGAGGAAAACTGAGGGTCTAAGAACAGGTTTCAAAGTTAAAAAAGTGGATGGAAGCATCACTGAGACGGATGAAGAGATCTGCGAAGAATTGAACAAGGAGTTTCAGTTAGTGTTTACAGTAGAAAATACTCCACTCCTTCAGATTGCAGAGATAGGAGTTCATGGGGCGTTATTAAGGAACATCATCTTTTCAAGCACAGAGGAATGCAAAGTGCTGATGGAGTTAGATGCCCAGAAAGGTATGAGTCCTGATGATATATCCTCTTATGTACTCAAATGTGCTAAATCAATATCAGTGGCACTATGCATCATATTTGAAAAGACGCTGGAATCTGGGGAGATTCCAAGATGCTGGAAACAAGCGAATGTGGATCCTATCTTCAAAAAGGGAAGGAGCGATACAACTCTAAACAATAGGTCTTTTTCCTTGACAAACATAGCTAGCAAGGTTATTGAGAAACTATTAAGAAAACACATCTCTCTTTACTTGGAATCCATCAACTTTTTGTCAGTGAGACATCATGGCTTCAGAGAAGGCAGATCAACAGCAGCAAACTTATAAGAAATTTATGATGGGGTAAGCCGGATCTTAAAGACAAGAGATGTCAGGGTAGATTGCATATTCCTCGATTCTCAAAAGGCATTTAATACAATCTCTCACGGGAGACTTTTAAAGAAGGTGCAAGCAATGGCGAGAATAGGTAGAAATGACTTGGAATGGCTAAAAACTTACTTAAAAGGAAGGGAACCGAGGGTTAGAATGAGAAACTCTGTGTCTGAAAGGAGAAAAGGTCAGTAGTTGGGTTCCACAGAGTTCAGTTTTTGGGCCACTTTTGTTCCTTGTATATGTAAATATCTATCAGAGTCAGTAAATTCATTCTCGAATGTATTTGCAGATGGTGCAAGGATTGTGAAGAAAATAAGAGACGAAAACAATGATAGAGAATTTCAGGAAGACCTAAATAGTCTGCATGAGTGGTCAGAAAAGTGGCTAATGAAATTCAATGCTTCAAAATGTAAGGTAATGAGAATGAGTGTAAGTGCGAGAAGGCCCAAGCCTGGATGCTGAGTAGCAGGAGCAGAACTTCAAGAGACAGAGAATGAGAGAGATTTAGGAGTAAACTTATTGGCAGATTTGTCTCCAGAAATGCATATAAAAGGCATAGTAAGGGCAGCATATGCTTTCTTAGTAAATGTACGGGTAGCTATCAGACACATGGACAAGGAAATGTTCAGAAATATTTATGTAACCTATGTGAAGCCAAAGCTTGAATATACAGTCCCCTTTTAGAATCCACACTTGAAAAAGCACATAAACAAGCTGAAAAAAGGTCAAAGACATGCCATGAAACTGGTGCCGGAAATACGCAATCTCAGCTATGCGGAGAGGCTTAGGGAATTAGACTTACCATCACTCGAAACTAGAAAAATGAAGGGGATATGGTGACGGTTTTTTAATTTCCTTCATAGTTTTGACAGAGTGGATAGGGATCGATATTTTGATATGGCTGGCTCTAGAACTAGAGGTCATAGTTTGAAAACTTCTTTGCAGGATGTAAAGAAGTACTTTTTTAGTGTAGTAGTTGATTAGATTTTGCTAAGCGAAGAGTAGTTAATGCTAACTAAGTTCATAGTTTTAATGACATATATGCGAAGTATCACTGAGTATGAAAATGAAGCAGCCCATGAGACGGGGACTTACGAGCATATGTCTCTTTACCTTAAGTACATTTAGGTAATTACAATTAGGTAATTACATACACGCACAATGCTATGTTTATGTAACCTGCTGACATTTTAGTGACTGCCACATGACGCATGTTAGTCCCATTTTTCATAATCTTTTGCAAAATACATAAGAAATAGATAAATAATAAATTAATTATTTACAAACCACCAAGGGGGAACTTTGCTAACCAACAAGGGGAACTATGTACACCACTAAGGGGAACTGCACTAACCGCCAAGAGGAACTAAGCAAATCATTAAGGGGAGCTATACCATGAACCCCCTGGATATGAGTAAAGAGCTTATCTAAATTTTCATTTATATATATATATATATATATATATATATATATATATATATATATATATATATATATATATATATATATATATATATATATATATATATATATATGTCATTTTGCCTCCATTTTTAAGCTGTTACAGTAGCTTTTATAGTAATTTCGATTACTCTTTTTTATATAACTCCAATTTTATTTAAATATTATTTAAAGATGCATATTTCTCTTGTCATTTTCATTATTATTTCTTGGGCTGGGTAATATACACTGTATATTCGTTCATGAACATGTTTACTTCTTAATTACTTAATTTCCTATTTGATTGTGATTGTACAATTGTATCTAATTTTTCTGATGTAATGCACTATTTTTTTTAATTTTTATCTTTGCATTACGTACTCTTCAGAATTAATAACCAGTGAAGATTGAATAAGAAGAATCTATTTAATTTAAACAAAGTCAATTTTGTCATTCTTAAAAGGTTGTCATCGATCTCAAAAGCAAAAATAATTTATTAGTATCTTAGTCACTAATGTTTTTTTTTTATCTCTTGCTTCAGGTGCAGCTGTGCAGCAATGTAAGTATTATGATCTTTTTATTTTTTACTCTTTTGGTAGATCAAGTGATATATCATTGTCTACTTCCATCCAATGCACACTTTGCTTATTGGTTAAATGGTATTTCAGTTACTGTCCGAAGTTGTTGAAAGTTTTGTAAAATTTAGGCTTATATTATCTAGTATAAGCCAATTCGTTTTTCTAAGATTTATTATTTAAACAGATGGTTTTCTAAGCAGCCCACACGTCTTAGGCCCGATTTCTTAAACAGTGTAAACCTAGGATACCATATTATTATTTAGTTAGACACACACAAATGAATTTCATAAGCGCATCTGACGTGGTTCTGTGTATGGCTAGGGTCCCGTACGGGATCCTAGCCATACACAGAACAACGTCAGATGCGTTTATGAAATTCATTTGTGTGTGTCTAGCTAACTAACGATATGGTGTCTTAGGTTTACACTGTTTAAGAAATCGGGCCGTAATATAGGTCTTCAGATGAAAAATTGAATTGCTCGCCTTTATAGTGTTAGCTAAGCCACACCTCGTATACATTAATGCTCGATTGACTGAGGGAAGCTCATTTCTTATCCGTTTGAAACGCATTCTCTTTTCGTAACACGTCCTATTTATGCATCATTCGGTGATTGAAAAGAGTTATGATGGTTCGAGTTAATTACTGGTGAGGCTGGGAGAATTTGACTGGAAATATAATTTATTTAATGAATATTAGAATGTCAGTTTAATTATTCTAGGCTTATTACATCCTTTTAAGATCTTTCGTCTTTTTCGCCTCATTCTGTCAACAAGTATCTATCCTTCATCTTGGAATCATGCTGTAGTTCAACTTGTTCCTAAGAAGGGTGACCGCTCTATTCCTTCTAACTACCGACCTATTGTCCTAACCCCCTCTATTGTTAAAGTTTTCTAAACTTTTCTCAATGCTCACTCTTTGAAACGCCTTGAATCTAACTCACTTATCACCGATTACCAGTACGGATTCCGCAAGGCAAGACCCACTGGTGATCTCCAATCCTATCTTACTCATGTATGGTCATCTTCTCTGAGGAACTATGGGGAATCCATTGTCGACGCCCTTGATATCTCTAAGGCTTTTTACAGAGTCTGGCACAAGGCTCTGTTGGCCACACTCCCTGCTTATGGCTTTACCCATTCTTTCTGTTCTCTGATTTCCAGTTTTCTTACTGACCGTTTTTTATCTGTAGTTGTTGATGGCGCGACATCTAGCCCTTTCTCTGTTACCAGTGGTGTTCCACAGGACTCTGTTCTTTCACCTACTCTCTTCCTTCTCTTCATCAATGATCTTCTACAATCCCCATCTTCCTCTCTTCTTCATGCCTTTGCTGATGATTCTACCCTTCACTTTTCCTCTGCCTTTTCTGCACAACCTTCATCTGCTACTCGAAATCAGTCTCGTATCACTCTTTCTTCTACTCTCAACTCTGATTTGAGGAGACTATCTGAGTGGGGCACTTAATATTTAGTTAAATTCAATGCCTCCAATATACGGTTTCTGGCTATCTCTTTATATTCTTCTCCTCCTGACAACCCTATTGTCTTTGCAACTAACGAAATTTACCCTCGTAATTCTATCAACATATTAGGAGTTCATATAGCCTCTAACTTGTCTTGGAGGAATCACATCATCCAAATTGCTAAATCTTCATCCATAAAACTGTTGTTTTTTTTTCTTTTTCGTCATTACTTTTCTTCTTTACAGCTACTTAAAATATATAAAGGTCTTATCCGTACCTGCTTAGAATACTGCTCACACATCTGTGGTGCTTCTTCTTATATTTATCTCCTTGATAGGGTTGAATCTAAGGCAGTCAGACTCATTAATGATCCTTCTCTTACTTCTAATCTGGATTCTCTCTCTCTTCGTCGTAAGGTATCTTCCCTTTCTCTTTTCTATCGCTACTACTTCCATCGCTGCTCTAATGAGATGGCAAGTTGCATCCCTCCTCCACTGCCAAGGCTGTGTAACACTCGCCAAGCGGCCTCATTTGACAGGTACTGTGTGGAGATTTGTAGCTCGCGGATTGGTCGGTGCAGCGACTGCTTCTTCCCATCTACCTCCAGAATCTGGAACTATCCTCCTCCTTCTGTCTTTCCTAACTCTTTTGACCTTTCTTCCATCAAAAAGCATATCTATCGTCATCTCAGGGCCTAGTCCTCCATTTGTCCTTAACCTTTTTCTTTCCATTCGTCTAGGTATTTTCGCGTGCCCGGGCCTTTACTGATGACGGCAGTTTCTACCTGCCCCGGTGTCACACTCATAAAAATAAAATTCCAGTAATATAAAACATAATTTCATGGTTGCAAGTACGAAATAGTAACACTAATAATAAATAAACAAAACGCGTCTCATGTGATTATTTTTGGAAATTTTTGTCGTCTATCTTTTTAAGCTCATTATTAATCAACAATATTAATTACTTATATATATATATATATATATATATATATATATATATATATATATATATATATATATATATATATATATATATATATATATATATATATATATATATATATATATATATATATATATATATATATATATATATATATATATATGTATATATATATGTATATATATATGTATATATATATGTATATATATATATGTATATATATATATGTATATATATATATATATATATATATATATATATATATATATATATATATATATATATATATATATATATATATATATATATATATATATATATATATATATATATATATTATATATATATATATATATATATATATATATATATATATATATAAATATATATATATATATATATATATATATATATATATATATATATATATATATATATATATATATTATCAATTAAGCACATTACATATGTGAAAACATGAATAATTTTTTTACCCCGACCGGGACTCGAACCTAGGACTTATGATTACTAAGTCAAGGCGCTACCACTACACCACAGAAGGTTAAAAGGAACCCAACCTTATAGCTTATATCTGCTATACTTAGGAATGAACGCATTCTAACTGAATGCCACTATGTTCATATTACAGATTCCCCAACCTCACTCGTGGCTTCACTTTAGCATTTAATTCAATTCCCAATCTCATTCGGGCCATGAAATTATCAATTAAGCACATTACATATGTGAAAACATGAATAATTTTTTTACCCCGACCGGGACTCGAACCTAGGACTTATGATTACTAAGTCAAGGCGCTACCACTACACCACAGAAGGTTAAAAGGAACCCAACCTTATAGCTTATGTCTGCTATACTTAGGAATGAACGCATTCTAACTGAATGCCACTATGTTCATATTACAGATTCCCCAACCTCACTCGTGGCTTCACTTTAGCATTTAATTCAGTTCCCAATCTCATTCGGGCCATGAAATTATCAATTAAGCACATTACATATGTGAAAACATGAATAATTTTTTTACCCCGACCGGGACTCGAACCTAGGACTTATGATTACTAAGTCAAGGCGCTACCACTACACCACAGAAGGTTAAAAGGAACCCAACCTTATAGCTTATATCTGCTATACTTAGGAATGAACGCATTCTAACTGAATGCCACTATGTTCATATTACAGATTCCCCAACCTCACTCGCGGCTTCACTTTAGCATTTAATTCAATTCCCAATCTCATTCGGGCCATGAAATTATCAATTAAGCACATTACATATGTGAAAACATGAATAATTTTTTTACCCCGACCGGGACTCGAACCTAGGACTTATGATTACTAAGTCAAGGCGCTACCACTACACCACAGAAGGTTAAAAGGAACCCAACCTTATAGCTTATATCTGCTATACTTAGGAATGAACGCATTCTAACTGAATGCCACTATGTTCATATTACAGATTCCCCAACCTCACTCGTGGCTTCACTTTAGCATTTAATTCAATTCCCAATCTCATTCGGGCCATGAAATTATCAATTAAGCACATTACATATGTGAAAACATGAATAATTTTTTTTACCCCGACCGGGACTCGAACCTAGGACTTATGATTACTAAGTCAAGGCGCTACCACTACACCACAGAAGGTTAAAAGGAACCCAACCTTATAGCTTATATCTGCTATACTTAGGAATGAACGCATTCTAACTGAATGCCACTATGTTCATATTACAGATTCCCCAACCTCACTCGTGGCTTCACTTTAGCATTTAATTCAATTCCCAATCTCATTCGGGCCATGAAATTATCAATTAAGCACATTACATATGTGAAAACATGAATAATTTTTTTACCCCGACCGGGACTCGAACCTAGGACTTATGATTACTAAGTCAAGGCGCTACCACTACACCACAGAAGGTTAAAAGGAACCCAACCTTATAGCTTATATCTGCTATACTTAGGAATGAACGCATTCTAACTGAATGCCACTATGTTCATATTACAGATTCCCCAACCTCACTCGTGGCTTCACTTTAGCATTTAATTCAATTCCCAATCTCATTCGGGCCATGAAATTATCAATTAAGCACATTACATATGTGAAAACATGAATAATTTTTTTACCCCGACCGGGACTCGAACCTAGGACTTATGATTACTAAGTCAAGGCGCTACCACTACACCACAGAAGGTTAAAAGGAACCCAACCTTATAGCTTATATCTGCTATACTTAGGAATGAACGCTTAATTGTGCTTAATTGAATGTGCTTAATTGATAATTTCATGGCCCGAATGAGATTGGGAATTGAATTAAATGCTAAAGTGAAGCCACGAGTGAGGTTGGGGAATCTGTAATATGAACATAGTGGCATTCAGTTAGAATGCGTTCATTCCTAAGTATAGCAGATATAAGCTATAAGGTTGGGTTCCTTTTAACCTTCTGTGGTGTAGTGGTAGCGCCTTGACTTAGTAATCATAAGTCCTAGGTTCGAGTCCCGGTCGGGGTAAAAAAATTATTCATGTTTTCACATATGTAATGTGCTTAATTGATAATTTCATGGCCCGAATGAGATTGGGAATTGAATTAAATGCTAAAGTGAAGCCACGAGTGAGGTTGGGGAATCTGTAATATGAACATAGTGGCATTCAGTTAGAATGCGTTTATTCCTAAGTATAGCAGATATAAGCTATAAGGTTGGGTTCCTTTTAACCTTCTGTGGTGTAGTGGTAGCGCCTTGACTTAGTAATCATAAGTCCTAGGTTCGAGTCCCGGTCGGGGTAAAAAAATTATTCATGTTTTCACATATGTAATGTGCTTAATTGATAATTTCATGGCCCGAATGAGATTGGGAATTGAATTAAATGCTAAAGTGAAGCCACGAGTGAGGTTGGGGAATCTGTAATATGAACATAGTGGCATTCAGTTAGAATGCGTTCATTCCTAAGTATAGCAGATATAAGCTATAAGGTTGGGTTCCTTTTAACCTTCTGTGGTGTAGTGGTAGCGCCTTGACTTAGTAATCATAAGTCCTAGGTTCGAGTCCCGGTCGGGGTAAAAAAAATTATTCATGTTTTCACATATGTAATGTGCTTAATTGATAATTTCATGGCCCGAATGAGATTGGGAATTGAATTAAATGCTAAAGTGAAGCCACGAGTGAGGTTGGGGAATCTGTAATATGAACATAGTGGCATTCAGTTAGAATGCGTTCATTCCTAAGTATAGCAGATATAAGCTATAAGGTTGGGTTCCTTTTAACCTTCTGTGGTGTAGTGGTAGCGCCTTGACTTAGTAATCATAAGTCCTAGGTTCGAGTCCCGGTCGGGGTAAAAAAAAAAAAAAAAAAAAAAAAATATATATATATATATTCATATATATATATATATATATATATATATATATATATATATATATATATATATATATATATATATATGTATATATATATATATATATATATGTATATATATATGTATATATATATATATATATATATATATATATATATATATATATATATATATATATATATATATATATATATATATATATCTTTGTTTCCCAGTGCAAACTTTTTTTTTTACTCTGAAATATACTTATTAACATTTTAACATTTAAAGATCTGTTTATATTTTTCATATTTTTGGGTAGTATTTTTCTCAAAAATTTCATAGGAAATTACATTATTATATCATTATACTATTCTCCATTACTCAAAAGGAACCACATAGAGCTCCCACAAGTGGAAAATCACCCCTCAGTATTCCCCTCATTCCCAATTCCTGAAATTCAATAAAACGCCGCCAATAGGAAATCAAGATTCTCGAATTTCTTTAATTGCTCTCTCTCTCTCTCTCTCTCTCTCTCTCTCTCTCTCTCTCTCTCTCTCTCTCTCTCTCTCTCTCTCTCTCTCTCTCTCTCTCTCTCTCTCTCTCTCTCTCTCTCTGTTAATAGGTCTTATAATTGCAATAATGATTAATCCTCCGTTTCTACAGCGTATGTATGTATGTATGTATGTATGTATGTATGTATGTATGTATGTATGTATATGTGCGTGCGTGCGTGCGTGCGTGCGTGCGTGCGTGCGTGTGTGTGTGTGTGTGTGTGTGTGTGTGTGTGTGTGTGTGTGTGTGTGTGTGTGTGTGTGAGAGACACTTGAACGAACAAAGAAACTTGCCCTGAATGGTCTTGGGTACTAATGATAGTTTTAAAAAGAGATATAAGTAGCAGTTTAAGGCAAGGCTGATATAAGAGAATGATTAACAGTGCAAAAAAGACCGGCTGAAAGAACAGTCTTAAGTAACGAAGACCTAGAAATATAGCCGGGAAAAGCCCTGAGACACCGATAGATCAGCATTTTGTAAGAAGAAAGGTTTTAAAGGGTAGGGAATTCAGAAGGAGGAAGAGAGTCCCTGAGTCTGAAAGTGGAAAAAAAGAAGCAGTCACTACAACGCAGAGCAATCCATGAACTACAAATATCCACACACTACCTCTACGGAGTGCCCGGTTGGCAATTTTGCCACCTCGTCAGCGAGGGAGGAATGTAACTCGCTAACTACTCAGAGCAGTGATGGAAGTAGGACTCATAAAAGAGAGAAAGCGATAATACCTTTCGGCATAGAGGAAGAGAATCGAGATTAGAAGTAAGGGGAAAATTCAACCCTATCATGGAGATTTGTGTTAGAAGAAGCACCTTAGATGCAAGGAAAGTTTTCTAAACAAGGATGGAAAAGACCTTCATAGATTTTCAGTAACAGATGAGGAAAAGTAATTATGAACATGAATTTGGACGTTAAGAATTGGAATATAATTTTTCCAAGACAAGTTAGGAGGCTATTTGAAATGGAAATAAAGTTTGTTTGTTTGTTTTGTTTAGTGTACAAATAAAAGTGTGATGATGTATCGTTGTTTCAGAACAATAAGATTATCAGGGGAATTTTTTTTTATTTTTTTTCGTGATAATCTTATTGTTCGGAAACAACGATACATTATCACAATATTCAAATTGCTAAAGATGCATATAAGAGATTGGGAGTTCTGTTTCCTTTTCATCATTGCTATTCCTCATTTTATTTCATAATAATTTTTAAAGGTCTGACCCGATTCTGTTTAGAGCACTACCCTCATAGCTGGGGTGTTTCTTCTTACAATTATATACTTGATAAGGTTGAATCTTTAACCATAATATTCGTCAGCGATCCTCCTCTTACCTCTAATTTCGACTTTTTATTCAACACTCAAAAGTATCATCTTTTTTTTAAATTAGATAATCACATCTTTTAGAGGCTTCAATGTTTGCAAAGCAGTTTTCGTAGGTGTTAAACCTTTTCTACTGCAAATGAAATTTTCCTATTGTTACCTGCAGATGTAGGAAAAATACATCTTTTTTTTTTCATTTGCCGTATTTTTTTCTTATTCCTTGAAACTTCTTTCGTATAAAAGTTAAGAGACCGGAGAACATGTCTCAGTGAGTTTCGGACTTCGAACGAAGATGGAGAGTCTGGCTCCTGCTTCGTAAGGAAAAAACATAAAAGAGAGAAAAAAAATTGTGTATCAGCTGAAATTGTATGAAATAAAGTTGGAGATAAAGTGAGAGAGAGAGAGAGAGAGAGAGAGAGAGAGAGAGAGAGAGAGAGAGGAGAGAGAGAGAGAGAGAGAGAGAGAGAGAGAGAGAGAGAGAAATAAGGTACAGAGTAAGAGTAAAAAAGTAAGAGAAAAAAGAGCGTAAGTAAGAACAGGATAAAGAGAGGAAGAGAAAGAATAGCGGAAAGAGCTAGAGAAAGGGTAAGAATAAAAGCAAGAGTAAGAGTAAGAGAAAGAGCAAGAGAAAGTAAGAGAAAGAGTAAGAGAAAATGAAAGAGAAAGAAAGGTAATAAGAATCAATAAGAATAAAATACAGAGAAAGTGCGTAAGTAATAGTAAGATAGAGAGAGAAAGAGCTTAAGTACAAACAAACAAACAAACAAAAACATTTATTTCCATTTTGTACAATGGTTATTTAACATTAATAGTAACTTATAAGTAGACATGTAATTAAACTAACAAATAAGAGGGTTAGACATATAGTTAACTTAAATGTAGCTTTCATAGAAAATAATAATGCTGTAATAAAAATGTTACAATAATGTTAATAATAAAGTAGTAAGTATGCCACTAGATACAGGATCGTTATTATCGGCATCATTTCCATATTTGTTTCCTTACAATGAGAATAATTAGTTCTTAATGAGCAGCAACTATTTGTCCAAAAGAAAACTATATAGTTTGCCTTTGAAAGCTGTGAAAGAGGATGCATTGTTAAGATGCTCTGGAATATTATTCCAGAGTGTTGGCCATTTGATAGTGATCATCTTTGAACCTGCTTCTGTGTTTGTTCTGTGAATAAAGAGCTCACTGCTCTGTTTTGTGTTGGTTCCCCTTATATCCCTGACTGTTTTTAAATCAAATAGCCAGCTAGGATAATGATGGTCCAAAGTTTTTAATACAAAAACATAAATAGCATAAGCGACCTTATTTTCTGCCCGCAGCCACCCAAGTTTATTGAGAGCTGGTGTGATGTGGTCATATTTTCTTATTCCTCCCAGGGCAACTCGAGCTGCAAAATTAATAAGCTTCTGTATTCTGTTTATCTGAGTCTTAGTGGTAGCTCCCCAAACAGTTGTGCAGTAATTAATGTGACTTAGGGCTAGAGATTCAACAACAGTTATTCGAGTGGTAGTCTCAAAATTGTCTTTTATACGTGATAAGTACATTAATGTTCCTGTAACCTTTTTGCATACTTTATCTATGTGGGAGTCAAACAACATGTGGTTATCAAAGTGAATTCCTAGGTTTTTGACTGTTTTGCTAGGTGTGATAATATTGTCGCAAAAATTAATTGTTGTGTTTTCTGGAATTTGTGCTATGTGGAACCTTGAACCAATAAATATGCACTGTGTTTTACTTTCGTTAATTAACAGCCCAATTTCTTGGAAATAGGTTTTAATTTTTGACAGAGTGTTTTCTGCTCTTAAAGTTAGCTCTGGGAGATTATTAATATCACCACTAAGGAGTAGTTGAGTGTCATCTGCATATTGTACGACTAGACAGTCAGAAATGAAAGAAGATAGATCATTTACGTAAATGGAGAAGAGGGTAGGACCAAGTACGGATCCCTGTGGAACACCAAATGATACATTTTTTGGCACAGAGATAATGTTGTTAAGACGTATGGACTGTTTACGATTAGATAGATACTCGCTAAACCAGCTTGGATCAATATTTAAGTTAATACATTTACTTAAAAGAATTTCATTGTTTACACTGTCGAAGGCTTTTGATAAGTCTAATAATACGAGAAGAGATATTTTTTTCATATCTATATTATTATATATACTATTCGTAACTTTAAGCAGTGCAGTTTCCGTCGAAAGTTTCGGTCTGAAACCATGCTGGTTAATACTTATTATTCTATTTGATTCTAAATATGACATAAGTTGGCATGCAACAATTTTTTCTAATATTTTAGAGAAAATGGGTAGGAGGGAAATGGGACGATAGTTTGTCACATCTTCTCTGTCCCCCTTTTTATGCAGAGGTATTACATGTGCTATTTTCCAAGAGTCAGGAAACTTTTTAGTAACAATGGAAGTGTTCATAATAGTTAGAATATAGGATGCAATCATGGGTAGAGCATCTTTGATGAACTGAAATGGTATACCATCTGAACCATAAGAGCCAGAGTTTCTTAGGCTCTTTATGGTAAGAATTAGGGTAGCACAATCGATAGGAATTATCTTGAAGTACTCTCTTGTGTTTTCATTGGAAGAATTGTCATTTAAGCAATTACTCATATTCACTGAGTTGATGTTTTCTTGAGTTTTTTCATATGTATTTTTACCAACGTTAGCAAAATAGTTATTAAAGTTTTCTGCTTTGTCTTTCAACTCCGTAATATTTTCATAACTTTCTGAGGTACTCTTTTCATTTGGTATCATGCTTCTTATCACTTTCCATGTTGCTGCTGTATCATGTCTAGAGTCATTAAATTGTTTTTTGTAAAAGTCTTTTTTACTTACACTGATGAGAGATCTGACACGTTTCTTTTCTGTTTTATAACGTTCTCGGAGAGTCATATCATATCTATTCATTTTTAGCTCTTTTTGTATTTGATTTCTGATTTGCATTGCCTCTTTGATGTCATTAGTTAGCCAGGGGGCTGAGGGGCGGGTTATTTTTCTTGCTACAATGGGTGCACAACTATCTAAGCATTCAAGGAAGACTTTTGTTAGAATCTCAACCTGCAAATTGACGTTATCTGTGTATTTAATTCTATTAAGTGCATTTGTGTTGTTGATTAATGTTTTACAAAAGATATCAGGGGAGTAATTTTTTAGACACCGGAATGTCTTGAGGAGAGGCTTCCTTTTGGGCTTGTTTATGTTTAGCATAGCAATGTTCAGCTCATGGTCTGCAATTGGGCAGGGAACTACGTCCCAATAGAGTATACTTTCCACTTTATTTGTTATTATCAGATCTATAAGAGTCCTAGAATTGGGAGTTATGCGGGTCGGTTTTGTCACTATTTGTGTTAACTTCAGTGTTGATCACCCTTTTCATTTTGTTATCTGCTGAGAGCAAGTCATCTTTAAAATCACCAAGTATGTATATGGGTTTATGACGCACACAGATATTTCTGGATGTTTCTAGTAGATGATTGAATGAACTGGTAGGTGCTTTAGGGTGACGGTAAACACACCCTACAATGAAAGATGGAAGTTTCTGATACTGCACAGTGATCCATAAATCTTCGAGCTCCTCAGTTTTTTCTAAACCTGTGGTTATTTCTGATGCACTAATATAATTTCTAACATAAATACAAACCCCACCCCCTCGGCCATGGTCATTGCGAAATATTTTAAACTCTGGGATATTCACATATCTATTTTCAGTTGTAGGAGGAAGCCAAGTTTCACTTACACAGAGGATGTCTATGTTGTAGTCTTTTGTTAGCATTATTATTTCCTCAAAATGAGCGAGCAGGGACTGAGCGTTCACATGTACTAATGTTACATTCTTACCATGTTTCATTGGGGTGGTATCCATAGTCATAATTGTAGTTTCGACTGTGTGATTCTGCTGGGAATTCATCATTGTAGCGTGTTCTGGGGTTAGCCCATGGATCCTGGTGTCTGTACCTGCCGTTGGATGTGTAACGCTGGTTTGAGTACGTGCCGTGGTATGATCGGGCCTTCCCAAAGTTTGTATGCCTAGGTGAGTGTCTAGGGTTGTAAGAGCGATCACTCCAGGAGAAGTCTCTTGTGCGTGGACGGCGATAAGAGAGGTTTATATCGTGTCTCTTTCTGTAGTTTCGCGTATAGGGGATTGTTTCATTAGCTCTTTGCTGTTTATTTTGGTATGACTGTAGTTTGGGATATTTTGTAGAATACCCAGGTTGTGTCCATTGTTTGCCCCCACGAAATGGCTGGACACTTGTGCCTGTAGGCCATTGATTCAGTTTGTAAGGCACATATTCAAATCCTTTCGATATCGTTATTGTGAAGGAAACCCAGTTTGGTTTGCGAGAAAGCTCCTTAATCAAGACTTCTTCAGAAGGAATGCCTTGATTTGTCAATGTATTACGTATCTCTCTCTCAAAGGGGTTGCCAGGACTGCGAATATATATTTGAGCTGTAACCCTTGCACTTGCATTATTGGGCAACTGTGGCTGTGGGGGAGAGGACTTCGATGGAATGTTTAGAATAGAGACTGCTGCTATTTTGTCTTTTCTGTTTTCTTCATTGTTTTGCAGCCTATTGCTGGGTTAGTTATTTGTGCTGGAAGATGTAATTTGGTTGTCCTGGTTAGTGATAGTTGCTGTGTTGTTAGGAGTAGTGGAGATTGACTCTATATCTTCTTCGCTGTTTTGCAACTCTTTACCAGGTTGGTTGTTTGTGCTGGGAAGAATCTTGTTCTGGTTAGTGCCTGTTGTTGTATTGTTAGGAGTAGTGGGAAAGGACGCTGTTGTTTCATCACTATTTTGTAACCTGTTACTGATTTGATTATTTATGCTAGATGGTGTATTTAGGTTGTCTTGATGACTATCACTTTTATCTGGATCTACCTCTTCTTCACTACCACTGTCACATTTGTCTCTCAATGCACTGAAGGAATTGTGAGTAGAGACAGAAAACCTAGTTTGCAAAACCTGAGGGTTGTTGATAGAAGGGACATCATCGTTGTTAGGTGACAGCACTGAACTGAGAGGTGGAGATGTTTCTAATAGCAGTTTCAACCTAGAATTATCTCTTTTAAGTAGGACAATGTCAGATTCTAGCAAACCCACCTTGTGTTGTAAGGCTTTCATCTTTTCAGCATCTGCTTCCAAAATTTTCACCTTATCTGCAAGACTTTCTATCATTCGATGTAGGTCTCCAAGGTCGTGTGTTTTTTTAGACTCTATGGATTTTACAACCGAAGTTTGAGGTTGAAAGAGTTTGTCAAGTTCACCATTCATTCAGATATTCAGGACACTTGCGCTAAAAGTGATTATGTTTGTAATTATCTCTTTTTTTACAAGTTTTTTTTATGATGTGTTTGCCACTGTATTGGGGAAAGAGTTCCACTACCTTCGAAAGCAAAAGTTGACTTATTTTGTACAGAGTGACTTTTTTAATTTTTTCCAATTCCCTTCTGATGTCCTCATGTGAATATACGAATATTCTGTCCAGAGATGATATAAACACTTCGGGAAAATTATCATTATTTACACACGGA
>JAXCGZ010010555.1:15000-26534 GCA_037179515.1 Halocaridina rubra | reverse complement strand
GTAAGAATGTATAAATACTCATAAATGCGAGAACACTTGAAAACAGTAGCATATTGTACATATGAACGGCATAATCTATAATATACAATGGAACTAATAAAAATTTATAAAATTTATCTGGCTAGCAGATATGACTAAATAAAAGAAAACTGTGCAGAATCAAAACCAGGTCAGCTGCAACAAAAACAAATGACTCACATGAATAGCAAAGCTAATGATACGATACGATACGATAGGATAGGATAGGACAGGTGGGGGAAAAGTAGTGACGGCATCGAGTGAACTCTCTTAGCCCTATTCAGGGTGTCATCACTGGTGAGAGGGGGTAAAGGATGGGAAGGATTGGAGGGATAAGCACGAAATTTAAGGAAGTAAGAGATGAAAAGAGAGGGGCAAACCCTCGTGCTAAGTTTTTGTTAGATATAGTTATACTTGCCCACAATGACTTATAGTTTTAATTTAATAATGATGAGGAGGTATTGGAGAATTTATTTTATTGACTATAAATAGGATCTGGTGGATTTCCTGATAAAACTGGAGAAATTCTTTTCCACCAGGCTGAAACTATACTAACCAGTATTATATTCTAGTATGGTCACGGAAGGATGCTATACAACAAGCAAGCTATGCCATTGAAAAAGGGCCACAGGTTCTCTCCTTCTACGAACAGTATTACAATATACCTTATCCACTGCCAAAACAAGACATGATTGCCATTCCAGATTTCTCTTTAGGTGGTATGGAGAACTGGGGGCTTATCAATTACAGGTTAGTGATATGTATGTATATATATATATATATATATATATATATATATATATATATATATATATATATATATATATATATATATATATATATATATATATATATATATATATATATATATAATATATATATATATATATATATATATATATATATATATATATATATATATATATATATATACATATGCATATGCATATATATATATATATATATATATATATATATATATATATATATATATATATATATATATATATATATATATATATATATATATATATATATATATATATATATATATATATATATATATATATATATATACATATATATATATATATATATATATATATATATATATATATATATATATATATATATATATATATATATATATATATATTACAAAGGTTTCTACGAATTTATATATGTTCTGCACAAGATATCTCAATATCAGCACTAAGGTTTCTGAGCCTGCATTTTGAATCTATGCCAAAATTTGCAACTAAATTCTTCACTGAGATTCCACTCAATAGTTTTGCTCTCCCCTAAAAAAAAATAATAAAAAAAATAAAAATCTTCAAACGAATATCTGGATTGTTTCAGAGAATCTGCATTATTATACGATGAAGCCATTTCTTCTGCCTCCAACAAACAGAGAGTGATGCAGATACTTGCCCATGAATTGGCCCATCAGTGGTTTGGTAACCTCGTTACCCCTGTTTGGTGGAATGATATTTGGCTCAACGAGGGATTCGCCTCTTTTGTGGAGTACTTGGGAGTGGATTACGTATGTAAATACTGCATTTTGTTTTCATGTAAAATGGAAAAAAATGTTTTCTGCAACCTTTTGCCTATGAATTTGCTTTTACTTAACGCAGAGTAAAAAACAAAATTGCTCTCCTGGAACTCCAGAATTCTAAAAGATTTTGACACACTTATAACCCACAAAAAAAAAGTTATGGGAAATATTGATAATACTGAAAAAGCACACCTTTAAAGGTTATGATAATAATACAATTAAATCTATTTCCTATGGTGAGAACAATAAGAAGGTTACAGTAAATTACCTGCAACATATTTTCTTAATGTAGGAACTCAAGGCTGTGGATGGACCCATCAAGAAGCTTTGTTTTCCTTAGAACTGTCATGAATCACAGCAATATCTAATCACTGTCAAATATCCCCTATTGGCCATGTGTCATTTTTTTTAGGCCGAACCCACATGGAACATGCCAGACCAAGCAGTTACAAGTGATCTTCATCATGTATTTGGCATCGATGCTTTGGAAACATCTCACCCAATCAACATTGATGTCTCAACACCCGATCAGATCAATGAAGCTTTCGACAGCATTGCTTATAATAAAGGTATATGACGATAATATTAACATATATTTGACATTATGCGCATTGAGTATGTATATAAATACTCTCGTCATTTTAAAGAATAATGAAGTTAGAAAAAATATGGGATTGACACTGACAAGCACACTACTTAATACACTAAGATTTTAATTGGAAAACAAACAAATGAAGAGGAGACAAATATGTACAAGTGACTTGCAGTGATGTAGAAATGACAAAAAAAAAACATATATATTATAATATAAAGCTCAAACAGTGACGTGAACCCAAATGGATACGTGACATAACAAAACAAAGTAGATGTAAGCCCCGTAATGATTAACTGTGTTCACAAGACACGATGTACATTTCCAATAAAACATTTTTCGTTCTTTCTCTAGAAAATTATTTTGTAATTTCATCTGGTACACAATGAAGTGTTTTGTTAATGACTTGTATTGTAGAAAAAATGTAAACTTATGAGACGTGCACAAATCTAATTCCAATAAAAAGTGTTTAATTTTCTGTAAAGAAAAACATTTTCTTGTTATTATTTAACAGGGGCTTCCATTATTCGCATGATGAATCACTTCCTCACGGAGACAACATTCACCAAAGGCATTACCAATTACCTCAATGCATTGTAAGTCAATATCAATATTTTGCATATTAAATAACAGTAATAATTACGACAGCATTAAATGCCGCCTATCACTGTTTCCACTATCACCAACATTTTTCTAATTATGAAAGCTTAGCAAGGAATGTAGTTTTTCTTTTTTATCTGTGTAATAGAATAATATTTAAATTCTAAACTTTTCCATCAATACTTCTGCTACGTCTAAAATTAATTTTGATTATTATATTATTATATAGGGAAAATCTATAACTTCGGAGTTCAGACGATAGATTTCCATGTAAAGAAACGATGGCATCAATCCAAAAAGTAAATAATAAAACATATGTAAATAGATAAATAATTAATCAATACACGAATAATCACACACAAAAAAATCGTCTATTCAGTCAATACGATAGTGCCGTACAAGATGATTTGTGGGAGTATTTGACAAATGCTGGACATGCTGATGGCGTTCTACCCATGGAAATGACCATTAAAGAAGTTATGGACACTTGGACACTGCAAATGGGTTTTCCGGTTCTCACAGTAACACGAGATGCTGAGGGTACCACGGCAACAGTAACACAGGTACTGACCATTTTCTTATCGCCTAAAAATATGCTAGTTGAGTCACTTTTAAATATTTTAAAATACATATAAAAAGCTATGAAAAAATAGCAAAATGTGGGATTCATATGTTTTCTCCTCTACTTCCAAATGCACATTTACTCATATATTATAAACAGGAACGTTTCTTGCTAGTTAAAAATCCAAACTCGACCGATACGCATGATTACAAATGGTGGATTCCAATAACGTTTACGAGTCAAAACGTTCAAGATTTCGATACCACATTCCCTTCGATCTGGATGAGTGCGGCAGAGTCTGAGATTACGATCAATAACCTTCCCGACAATAACGTTTGGGTCATCTTTAACATCCAGGAGACGGGATATTATAGAGTGACTTATGATAACAATAATTGGGACCTGATTGTCCAGCAGCTTCTTGATGATAACACATTAATTCACGTGGCTAACAGAGCTCAGATAATCGATGATGCACTCAATATAGCTCGCGCTGGTAAGTATTGCAAATCTTTAGTAAATATACCGATTGTCAAATATTTGCCTGAGCCATGTAATAGTATTTTAAATCATTTGAGGCATCTAAATAACCTTCAGATCAGAAGACTGGTATACAGATATATGACCAAGCGAATCTCTTTCATCAAAAACCCTATTAACTTTTTTTTTTTTAAGCATGAATGGATATTCAATATATATTTGATAAAATTGTTTTTTACTAACATGTGGACACGACAAACAGCGGTTAGAGCGCTTGAGTCGGGAAGTGACAAACCTGTGCTCAAGCCCACTGAGAGGTGTTAGGAAGGGAATCCAGACTAATTCCTCCAGCTCCAACCTGTTTCTTCACCCTCATTTGAATGATGACTAAAATAAATCGTCAAACAACCAAAGCTTTTTACTAATATACTATCCAAGATGAGCATACAGCAGTTAAGTGGATATTGACGTCTAAATGTTCGTCATGAACCTTATCACAATCACTCTGACCTAACTACATTATCCGTATTTTATCCATAATCACCAGGCATATTATCGTACACAACAGCTCTTAGTGTAAATTCCTACTTGGGGAATGAAACGGACTACATTCCATGGAAAGCAGCCACGGATAATCTATCATACTTGGAACAAATGTTTACCCGAGCAGCAGGCTATGGTTCTCTGAGAGTAAGAAAAATAAGGCAAACTATATTTATTTTAGACTTTATATCCTATGTGTCTCATGCAGAGTTCATACAGGATGCAATTGTTAGAAAAGTTCGAATAAGTGAATATCAGAGAGACAATTATGAGTCAGTGATTTTGTATCTCACAATCAGTAATACTTTTTTTATTAGCTTTTTCCGATGTCAAAGTAATTCTTTATTATTTATTTTAAAAATTTCAAATACAATGAGAGATAACAAAGGTCTATCGCAAGTAACCTGATCAACAGAATGCATCCTTTACGCTTAGCAATACAGTCTTCATGCAGTTTTCTACATATGAAAAGAATATATTTTAAACAAAAAGAACACAATACTTGTTCTAAAAGATGACATGCAAAATGAGCCTTCAATCACACTCTCCGTAATCTCAACGCGATAAATGAATTTATAAATAGATTTCCAAGGCTCTATCGCAGTTAAAGGAAGTCACTTTTATTCTTACAGCAATATCTTCTGGATTTGTTGGTTCCTTTGTACAATTCCGTTGGTTTTGACGACAACCTGAATGACCCTCATTTGGAACAGTACAAGAGAGTTTTAGCCTTAACTTGGACCTGTGAGCTTGGATACGAAGATTGCATTGCTAATTCGGTGGCTCTTTACCATCAGTGGATGGCAAATCCAACAAATACAAGGCAAGATATATTATACTATGGTACACACAGAGTCGTTGACTTTCGCTGAGTTAGTTATTTCGCTAATGATAATAATAATAATAATAATAATAATAATAATAATAATAATAATAATAATAATAATAATAATAATAATAATAATAATAATAATAATAATAATAATAATAATAATAATAATAATAATAATAATAATAATAATAATAATAATAATAATAATAATAATAATAATAATAATAATAATAATAATAATAATAATAATAATAATAATAATAATAATAATAATAATAATAATAATAATAATAATAATAATAATAATAATAATAATAATAATAGTAATAATAATAATAATAATAATAATAATAATAATAATAATAATAATAATAATAATAATAATAATAATAATAATAATAATAATAATAATAATAATAATAATAATAATAATAATAATAATAATAATAATAATAATAATAATAATAATAATAATAATAATAATAATAATAATAATAATAATAATAATAATAATAATAATAATAATAATAATAATAATAATAATAATAATAATAATAATAATAATAATAATAATAATAATAATAATAATAATAATAATAATAATAATAATAATAATAATAATAATAATAATAATAATAATAATAATAATAATAATAATAATAATAATAATAATAATAATAATAATAATAATAATAATAATAATAATAATAATAATATAAATGAAAATATAATTTAAATTGCTCCGGAGCACTTAAAAGCATATTACACCCAATATTACTTTCAAGTGTCCAAGTTCAAAGTACTTTGTCTGGTGGGACGTCATCTCCATTTACCCAATATTAACGAGAAAAAAAAAACAATGTTATAAAGACGGCTGCCATCGAGTATTATTTTTCACTGTTATGTAGACATGAAACGGGACAAAGGACTAGTAGAATATAATCCTGATGGAAAAAACTTTTGTCATTTATTACAGCATCATATCACCAAACTTGAAGAGTACAGTTTACTGTACAGCAATAGCTGATGGAGGAGAAGTAGAATGGGATTTCGCATGGAATCAGTATTTATCGTCGAATGTAGCTTCTGAACGTGTTGTACTGCTTAATGCTATGGGATGCAGCAAGGAAATTTGGATTCTGCAAAGGTAAGACATATTGAGTAGTCACCGTGGCTCAAGCGGTATCGTCCGCGACTCTGAGGCGTCAGGTCGAGGGTTCGCGCCCCGTCACGGTCTGAGGCTAGCAAGGGCATGCACTCAGGGTAACGATTACATCTGCCAAAATAAGTCCTTAGCAAGAAGGCCACCGTCCTAGCCCTTGGTAGAAAAGGGAGTCCGTGACGTAAAACCGGAACAACCAAAAACAAAGGTAAGACATATTGATTTTATCCAAGTAAAGATTTTGAACGTCCTCTGCCTACCATAATTCGTTCTATCTTATTCTACATCTTCTCTGTTTACGGAGATAGGTGGGTTCCAAACAAGTGAGGAGTTGACCCTCCTATGTTTACCATAAATCCATTTCTCTTCTTCTTTCATTATCCTTAAATGTGGGACTGAAGTTTACAGCCTCTAAGTTTCCATAGGTGTTGCAAATGTCGACTAAATGGGGTAGATTTTTCCCGAGATGATTTAAGTTTTTCTTTGACTTGGCCATTCCCTTTACATGAGGGATTATGACCATTGTATATAGACAAATGATAATTATATTCCAAGTAGGAAAATGCTTCCATTTGCTTCATAGAATATATAGCAGTACTTTCAATAAAATAACTGAACACTCATCATGTATCTCTCTTTTAAGGTATTTAGATTATGCATACACCGTGGATGGCCCCATCAAAAAACAGGATGCAGATCGCGTGTTCTCTGCCGTTGCTCAAAACGACGTCGGACGAGATCTTGCTTGGGACTTCATGCGAAACGAATGGCTACTCATAGGAGAGATGTAAGTATATTGGTTTGAATTATGAAGTGTGTCAACTTAAAGCTCTATTGATATTTATAAGATTAATTGTTAAGTGAAAATGTTAACCAGACCTTCGAAAAATGCCTTCCATGTTTACGTCTGAACAAGTTGTGCTGGTTCCGCAAAGGAGACTTTGAATATGCATTTTTGTATAATCAAAATCTAAGTTTATGAGGATACAGTGCCACCATTAACTACACACTCAATGGCATACTCACATTATCTAAATAACCCTCTATAATCACTTTTACGCCGCTTATACGAACCAAGCCGTGATTCGAATTCGAGATATCCTGGGTAAGAGCCAGAAGCTGCTCATCTTAGCTAGGTATTGTTGTCGTAATTTAATAATCGAATCGTAATTTGTATCAAGAATCAGTCAGAACACAAAATCTAATTTAGGAAAGCTACAGAGATCTATATTAAATACGGCTATATTGTCAGTTTTGCATGAGAGAATTATTTGTCCGTACATAATATCCTTAAAACAGCGACTGCTATCAATATATCAAATATTTTAATAGTGAAAATACACAAATTATTTAACCAGTGCCTTCACTGTAATATTGTTTCTTTATTGAAAAATGCAGTGCATAAATTTTAGCCCGTGAAGGGACAGTTCAACATCACCTGCTAAATCAACAAGGGTTGTCGATACGAGAGGGGGAGCTCTTTCTAACCTCCAAAAAGGCCTGAAAGCTCTGTGTGGAAGCCAGGAGCTAATTCCACTGAGCTAATAAAAGGGCCAATATAATTAAATGTATTTTCCATAAATTCACTTGACACATATAACGCTGTGAAGAGCAATATATGAGTCTGCATTCATAGAATTTTAATATGTGTTCCACTTTGATCACGAGGGAACTTTCACATCTTTAATTGTTTTTGTCGTGCAATATATTCGCAGATCTGGGACACTCATGACATTGGGGGATATGGTTGACACCGTGTCCGAGGAATTCAATACACCAGAACAGAAAAAGGAGGTAAAAAAATCATTCTCTTAAGTGACAGACATATAGGTTTCGATTTTTTGTTATGTATTGTTTGTCTGTTTATTTATTCACATGTTTACACAGGTTATTAATAATTACGAAATTCACTTGAATTCCAATATATTATATATATATATATATATATATATATTATATATATATATATATATATATATATATATATATATATATATTATATATATATATATATATATATATATATATATATATATATATATATATATATATATATATATATATATTATATATATATAAATATATATATATATATATATATATATATATATATATATATATATATATATATATATATATATATATATATATATATATATATATATATATATATATATATATATATATATATATATATATATATATATATATATATATATATATATATATATATATATATATATATTAATTTATAATTAATTTATTGTTATGTATTTGTTTTTTTAAATTTTTTGGGGTTGTAAATATTACTATCGTTTTGCAATGAAAGACATAGTCACAAAAACATAACTTTAGTTAGTACTTGTATGCCCTTAAAAAAAAAAAAAAAAAAAAAAAAAAAAAACTTTAGTCCACTTATTAAACCAGGGATATTTCATAAAATATTACTTAACAGATAGAATGTAAATGACGATTTTGCCTCTCACTGAGGCCGCTTTCACATCAAAGTGGCATAGCTCGTGGCACGCCAGTCGAAACCGAACATCCGGAAATATATGAAACCTTTCACACAGAAGTGGCGTGGCACATGGGGATGTCACACCACTTCTGTGTGAAAGGTTTCATAAATTTCCGGATGTTCGTTTTCAACTGGCGTGCCACGTGGCATGCCACTTGCGACTTGCCACTTTGGTGTGAACGCGGCGTCAGTGTTACAATATTTCTTTAGGGTACAGAGAGTACTCCACGCATTCCTTATAAACTCAAGCTGCATTGAAGCCTTTCCAGAATCCCAATATTAAATTGCAATTTGGTGTGAATCATGGTTTATTCCATTTACTGGCAGTTGGAACTGTTCAAAGAAGAGCATTCAGAAGATCTGGGTACCGCCACACGCGCTGTTGATCAAGCCATTGAGAGAACTGCCAACAACATCGCATGGATGGAGAACAACTATGACGTCATCGTGCAATGGCTGGCAGATCATGGATATTCCAGAGAGTGAGAGCATGCGGAACACTTATCGACTAACAAACGTAGTTTTGAGATAAATATGTAGTAGGTAATGTCTTGTTTATACATAATAACAATGATAACACTGGTTTTTACATGATTAGACAATTTATTTAATAAAACAATATCTACAGCAGTACGCCAGCTTTATTACCTACTAACTAACAATAGAACCCTTTGATGTATTAATGAAATGACAATGCTAGGTTATTGTTTTTAGATAAGATATAATTTTCCAAAAGTAACTCGACTCGTAATATAAGTGCTGCAATATATTGATTTTTTCAAGGTTAAAATGGAACATGCAACAGCGTTGAGTATAAAAATTTTCATGTAATTATGTTCAAAGCTAGGAATCCATAAGCTATTCCAACTAAGTAAAAATAAAAATCGTTTCCGAGCAACTTTTTTAGGTGGAAAAAAAATGTTTAATGAGTTCAAGAAAAAAAATGGAAAAGTGTTACTCATTCTCCCAATGAACAAATAATTTACAGCAAGAAAAGGTGGTTTTACAACTCAAATAATAAATATCTCTATATACTACTCTACCTCACACTGAAGATATTGATAGAAACTGCAGTCTGTTCTTATGAATCTTTGAGCTTAGGGTAATTCTTTTAACATGAGCTGAAAATATTATCCAGACTTCCGTCACTTGCTTTGCATACATGTGTGAAGATTTGTAGCTCGCGGATTGGTCGGGGCAGCGACTACTTTTTCCCATCTACCTCCAGACTCTGGAACACTCTTCCTCCTTCCGTCTTTCCTAATTCTTTTGACCTATATTCCTTCAAAAAGAGGATCTACTGTCATCTCAGGACCTAATCCTGTCATATCTCTAGGTCCTCAGTACTATAACTATGCTCTCAGTCTGTCCTATTTTTTTTGTGTATTATTATATCATCTCTGTCTTCCCCATAACCTTTTTCTTTTCCTTTATCTTAATGTTATCTTCGTTCCAGGGCCTTTATTAATGAGGCCAGTATTATTTTTTCCTTGTCCCGGTGTAACACTTATTAAAAAAATAACAGGAAGTAGTAGCCCTTATGGCATGATGTATTTTACCTTGTAAGAAATACCACAGACCTATCACTTAATTAACACTGGTCCAGGGTTTTCACTTAGAATAATAAAGCAGCAAATACTTTAAATATTCAAGTTTACCTTAAAAACTTTTCGAATAGCATCTCTCGATATATGTAAGCCGAGATTCTTGTAAAGAGATGCATCTTAGCCTCATGCTATATCTCTGTACACATGGGTGCTTTCTGATACTTATTTTATACCGTTATTACTATAATGGATCCACTATACATACTGAGAGCTATTTATAAAAAAATATTATGGATGAAATCAGGATATTCATATGTATGATATTCATAATCAAGAGCACTAAGGCCGTTTTCACACCAATGTTGCACGTCACACGTGGCATGCCACTTGGCACGCCAGTTGAAAACGAACTTCCAGAAATATATGAAACCTTTCACACACAAGTGGCGTGACATGTCCCATATGCCACACCACTCTTGTGTAAAAAGTTTCATATATTACCGGAAGTTTGTTTTCAACTGGCGTATCACGTGGTATGCCACGTGCGACGTGTAACTTTGGTGTGAAAGCGGCCTAATAATTCACTTTAAAATAAAGCAATAAGGTTACGGGATGATATAGAAAAAATATTTCAATAAACAAACATAAATTCGAAATCCGACGAGACAAATATCTCATACGCAATCATGTCAGCAACTGACAACCAATCCAAGAATCCACATCTGAGTAAACGGATACACAACTCTAACAGTAAGCAAGCAAATGTAGAAAAGTAGGAGTGGGAGTGAGTCATAGGGAGGAAGGGAAGAGGATGTCGTACTCTCACGAGCTAAGGAATGTAATAAACAGTGTTAGTGGAGAATGCTGTATCAAATGCCTTGATGCGAAAAACAGCTCCCATGCTGGAAATTCTCATGTGAGAATCTTCCTAAATAATATCACAAGAGGAAGGAATGCATTAAAGTAAATAAGAAAGACAATAATTAAATAAGATTAAGATATACATATATATATATATATATATATATATATATATATATATATATATATATATATATATATATATATATATATATATATATATATATATATATATATATATATATATATATATATATATATATA